>JANTFE010013681.1:11853-23089 GCA_027562315.1 Costus pulverulentus | reverse complement strand
TATCTTGATCTATGCAAGCTTAAAGTTAATCATATGTTCATGCCACATGCGATCCTAGGAAACCCTAGATTCCGCCCATGCAAAATTTTATATGCGCATGTCTTAGGGCTTCGCCCCCTTTTGGGGACTTACAGGATGGCACCTGAGGCCCCCATTTTAGGGAAGGGGACCAAGTCCCACTTCTATTGTCCATCAAATGGGAACTATTGTCCTCGCAACTAGCTTGGATGGAAGTCCAACTCCTTCTACTCCACGCAACCACAAGCTTCAGCGACTTTCAGCTCCACAGGGAACAAGGCTCGACAAATAGCAACCCGGCAAGGAAATGAGAGTGAAGGGCCTTCCGACTCACCTTCAAGGAGACAAGGAAGAGGGGCCAAAGGCTCACCCTCGAGCACACACAAGGGACCTTCCGGCACACCCTCAAACAAGCAGCATCCACTACCCAAAGGTTTGTTTTCTTTTCCAAATTCATTAACTTCTGCAAGTGAAAATTTACATGGGCTTTAAACCCTCACACCCCAACGTTACATTCGCAGATGACCCTCACACACAAGGGACCTTGTTGCATACATCAACTTTTCCATGGTCTGATTAGTGGTCTTCAACGATACTATTAGCTGAGCTGGAACATCCGCTCGCATGATTGCTTGTCGAAATGGTTTTGTTGTGTCACTAGCCGTTGGTGACTAGCTGAGGATTACTTGTCTCGGACTGATTGGATTGGATGGTTGAACTTGAATGGGATCATGTTGCTGTCAAACTTGATTTGGACTTTGTTGTTGCTGGTGACTTGGGTCCATTCTTGCTGTTTGAGCTGGTTGTAGGTTGAGGTTGAAGTTGGTTGAACTCATGCTACAGGTTGGTTAGCTTGAATTGACCATGTTGAATGTGCCGAGACTCCCTTGCAATGTGACATGTAGAATGGGGTGATCCTGGTGCCATGTAAGTACATTACAGGTGATGTAAATCCTAGTCTAAAACAACCTAATACATCAACTACAAATTAAAATAAATACTTGAAAATAAATCCTAGGCTACATCCTAACTACAACATACAACATCAAACAGAAATGTAAAGCTTACAAAATTGTTCTACCAACTAGTCTTATAACAAACAAGACGAGGTAGAACCGAATATGTCATTAACAAGTTTAAGTGCTGAAAAGTAAACATGCCTAACATTGAAATGTTCCAAAATGTCCTGCGGGGTACAACGTAGGTAAAACCCAAATTGGCACGGTTGGAGTCATCCTGGATCATACAACTCGTGTCCATCAGTTTGAGCTCATGCCCCTACATCAGCTATCTCCGGGGGTGAAGAATTCTCCTCCGGAGAATCAAATTTGAAGCTCCATTTTGGTTCAGGTGGCCAGCCCAATGTATGCAAGTTGTCCTCAGTTTTCGTACTGTCTTCGCTTCTGCAAGTAAAATACAAATATTTCAAAGTACTTGTTTTTGTATAGGAAATTTGTAATTTAAAAACATGATAAGAAAATGTAAGTCCAGATGTAAAAGCTTGTAATGAGAGAATACACATAAATATCTTCGTGTAAGCCTTAGAGGGATACTCTATTGGGAGTTTAGATGCACGGATTGAATCAACATCAAATTGTGAGCATAGACCTGACTTAGCTAGGAATTCTTGTGGAATAATTAAATCAATATCAGCTTCATGAAAAACTTTATCATGCAACATTTTGTTTAAAGCAAGGGAACATTCCATGTGGATCATATGTTCAGTCATGATTTTATCAAAAGAAGATTGTTCTTTAAAACATCCTGATAATGGTCTAAGTTTTTAGGAAAGTCATGGAACTGTATATCAGATGCAACCTCTTGAAATAAAGGCGGTTCAGAAATTACTTGCATGGTTTTCTCATAAATATCCCCTTTAGTTGTAGGAGTGGACTGATGTGTCTCCAATGATGGAGCTTGTTCCAGTTTAGGTGTTGGGTCCAAGAATGAGGGCAGCATCTCCTCAAGTTTAGGAATGGCCAGGAGTTGTTCTAAGGGTGTTGTTAACTTAGGATCACGTTCAGGTTCCAAAATTGATGGCAGCACCGTAGGTTCTAGAGGAGGCTGTTGACAATTATTGCTCATGGTGTAGGATGAGTCCTTGTTTTGCTCATGATAATCTCCTATCTCTTGTAGCTCGATGTCATCCTCACTAGTATAATCTTGATCTTCTATCTCTTGTGGCTCTATGTCATCCTCACTAGTATAATCTACAGCATATATAACTTGTTCTATTTTCTCTTCAAGGAGTTAAGAAGTTATAGTCAGGGTTTGCTTAGGAGAATCTTGAGGTGGAAAGTAGGACTCGTCCTTAGGTGATGGACCATTGGATTGAGCCTTAGGTAAAGTCCTAACATGTTCAGCTTGTCTCTTTCTACCTAACTTTATCTCAAACTCAATGGTCAAAGCTTGTTGGTAGGATTCCTCTAAGGTCTTAATAGGATAATGCAAGATAGCATCTCTTACATCTTTCCTAAGTCCCCTCTCAAACCGATCGAGGGTTATTCCTAGGTCTTCCTCTAAATCACATCTAAAAAGTAAGTATTCAAACCTTTCAATGTATTCAGCCACATAATCATTTTCTTGTCTCAACCTAGACAATTGGTCATTCATGTACTCTCTATAGTGCGGGGCAACATAAAGCTCTCTTAACCTCCATTTCATATGTTTCCATGGTATGGTATGAAGTCCATGACTTGCTAACTGACTTTTCACATAATACCAATATTTTTCAGCCAGACCATATAAAAGGAGTTCATCATGAAATACTTTTTGATTTTCAGGTATAGCACTTCTTTCAAAATATTGCTCAACAAGTTTTAGCCAATCTAAAAACCCATGGGAGTCTAATTTTCCTCCAAAAAATGGTGGTTTTCTAATGGTTTCTCTAGGGATGCATTCATGGGTGTGAGCAAGGTTTGGTTCATAGGATCGGATATAGGTCTGACCGTTATATTGAGTGGGTCCTCTAGACATATTGTTACCTTAAGTTGAAGGTGAACAAGAATACAAACAGAACTAAGCATGAAAATTCAGATTAAGCAAATGATGGTGTAGGTATAAATGTAACAGCGGTTATACATGTTTAGCAGAGATTCAGCGCGTGCAATATTTTCAGATGGCATTGAACAGGAATCACTAGTAACACTTGTCAATATTCAGCACCAACTGGTATTATTTAGCATAACAAGTGTTAGCAGGCAATATTCGATGTAATTGATAGTACATATGAAATCAGTTCACAGCATATGAAATCAATTTGCAGCACAGTAAGCAATCAGGTATTAGTGGACAGCAATGTTCAGTAGATTCAGAGATTTCAGCGAACAGCAGATTTCAAAAATTTCAGCAATAATAGATGGTGATTTTAGTATACTATCAGGTGTTAGTGCAGCAGAATCCAGGCTAGTCAGTTTACGATGAATGTACAAAACCAGTTCAGCAATTATCAGAGATATGCGAAGGTAAGCTACAGTGTATAAGCAGATTTTCCAGAAAATTAAGCTGGAAAATAAGATTCAGTTTAGCAAGACTTAACGCAGGATTACAGTTTCCAAATAATTGTTCACAACCTATGCGGTTTCACAGTTTCAGCAGCAAGAGGAAATCCAGAAATCAGACAGCAAGTATTCAGAAATCCAATAGAGGTTTTCAACAAGCTTCGGTTGCAAATTTGATAAGGGTTAAAAACTAGTAAATGTTCGATGCAGCAAACACTAAATCCAGTTGGGAAGTGCTGAAATTCATCAAGTGCAGATGGTTGCTGCAAGTGCAGAATTCAGCCATAAAGCTTGACCTGGGCAATGGTGATTTGCGAGGCTCAGCATTGCTCGGACGTGAAGAGCGTGGAGAACCAATCTATTAGATTAGATGGTTTCCAAATCTTCAGAGAAGAAAACAATCGACAGAGAATTTAGAAATCAAGTGTTCAGAAACGGTAACAATGCTTCAGAAACAGAGCTTTGCTGCAAGGTCAAAAATTAAAAGTTTTAAGGTTACTCCTCCATGGATCCATATTAGTATAGAGGTGGATGACAAGAGCTTCCTTTATAGCAAACTCGGTACTACAACTCATAAATTCACAGAGAAGACAGATTCAAAATTTCCAGCTTCAAATCAAAATCCGGTAAGCTATAGTAAATTCACGGGCCAAGGAAGAAAAATCCAGGTTGTGTTTTTTTAAAAAAAAAAGAGAGAATGGAGATGGGATCTGGCTATTGATTGAGTTAAAATCCCACTTAATTTGATTTCAATCCTCAACTTGAGCTCCTCTATCAGCTTAGACAACCTCAAGCCTCGGTTCAGGACGTTATCAAGTCATCAAAGTTGACGCAGTTGTATAAGGATACTTAGATACTGAATTTCAGCAAATTTCAAAGGAAATTCGAAACCAACTAACAACATAACTTCAAGAAAAATTAATAGCTTCCTTTGCAAATAGATGTTTGACAGAAGTAACAAAACTTCAGCAGAAATTTAGCAACGAAAAGAACACAGCCAGAAAATCAGAAAACAGAATACGCAAGAACAGCAACAGGAATTTCAGCAAACACGTTCAAGGCATGGTTCAGCAACAATCGCAGCCATTTGTAAAGGTCTTCTTAAAAACAAAATCAGTAACTCAGGAATCCGTGGGCAAGAAACCAGGAGTTCCCATAAGCTACAGCAAATAGTTTCCAGGCAAGTTTCAGCACAAGTAGCAATGTTCAGAGAAAATAAACCCAGAGAATCGTGAGCAAGAAACCATCCAGAGAAAACTGACAATCCAGAAAACCAATCACGCAAGCAGGTGTAGAAAATTTCAGAATTTTCCAGGTAATCTACGCACACAAATTGCAAGAATTTTCAGAATTATTTGCACCAACAAGAGAACTCCTGACTCAGTGTTAAACTTATCACACGATTCAGTAGTCTAGAGATATATACTAGAAGGCGTCAAAGCATAGGCACAGAAGTAAGAAAACCAAGTTCATGAACAGAATTTGCTAAAATCAGAGCAAGGAAAATTCAGCAAACAAGTTCTGGGCAAGTCAACAAACGCAGCAGTTTCACAGCACAGATAACACAGTGTTTCTCAGAAACAAGGGACATAAAACTCAGAAATTCGTGGTAGGCATCCGGCCAAATAAAACTAATTGGAGACAAGAAAATACAGCAACGACGCAAAGCAGTTTAGTCCAGATATTTAGAACATAGTATGCAGAAAGTTTCAGCATAAACAACTCAGATTAGATAACAGCGGATGCATTACATTTTGATAGTGATTTTCATAGTTATTTCATGTCAAATCTAGGCTTATATTAGCACTTTTATACTCATTATAGCCTTATTTCCTTCATATCTTCGGAATCTTCACTTTTTGGCACTTTTATTAAATTTCAGGTAAAAACACCCCTTTTTCGACATATTTTGAAGATTCTGAGGCCATGGAATGATTTCTTGTGTGGAAACTAAGCTGCCCATCAAATTTGGGCTTATTTAGAGTTAGCCTGACAATCACGGCCAGGTGAACGGGGTTCACCATCCCAGTCGCCAACTTGCGAAACTCATAGAGAGCATCACGGCCGGGTGAACCCCAGCGGGCGGGGTTCACCAGAATTCCATTTGACTGAAAACTGTCCAGAACACATCACGGCCAGGTGAACTCATCGGGGTTCACCGCGCTTCTTTCAGCCGAACTCACAGAATTATTCACTGCCAGGTGAACCCGGCGGGGTTCGTCGTGATTCTAACCCAGGCTCACGAGTAGACCTGACCCACACTCGATTTTCCTTTGATTTCTCGCCCATTCGGAGTCCAAATTTGGCAAGTGAGGTGTCTATGGAAAGCTATTTCAGAGGCAAACGTAAAGGATATAAAAGCCCCAATTTTTATGACCTAATCATCGAGCATTCACGCGAAAAAGTGGCCTAGGGCGGAAGAACACAGCGACAGAGGCGACTTTTGGAGATTTTAGGCGATTGAGACACATGATCATCATGATTTCTTCAGGATTCCTTCCGTTCATCGTCTCCTTTTCCTTATATTCGTTTTCTTATACTTTTCATTTTATTAAAAGAGAGATTTTGAGCGTGTCAATGACGATTGTAGCGTAAACCCTATTTCGGGGCTTGGTTGAAACCCGTTGATGATTCGAATCGCAAACTTTGTATCTATTTTCGTTATTTGAAATGAATTGTGATCATATTTTACTTTGACATGTTTATTTCGTGATTTTACCTTGACGAGTCATATCGAGAGAAGGATCGTAACGGTGGAATCTCTTAGTAAAACTTGTGATACCTCGACACGAGAGTGCTTGGTATTCGCTCGAGGATTTCATAATCTGCCATAGAACTCATTGGGTTTGCCCTAATGTGGAAGCCGGCAGTTTTGAGATCAATCATGCACTACTATCAATGATTCAACAAGACTAGTTTGGAGGCTTTCCACTTGAAGACCCTTATATGCGCTTAGCCATATTTTTGGAATATTGTGATACTTTTAAGATTAATGGTGTTTCTTCTGATGCAATTAAACTAAGATTGTTTCCTTTCTCTCTCAGGGATCAAGCTAGAGCATGGTTGCATACTATACCTTCTGCTTCAATCAGAACATGGGAAGAGCTTTCACAAACTTTTTTGTCCAAATACTTCCCTCAAAGCAAGACTGTGTGGTTTCGTAACCAGATTATAAGCTTTATTCAGAGGATCAAGCTAGAGCGTGGTTGCATACTATACCTTCTGCTTCAATCAGAACATGGGAAGAGCTTTCACAAACTTTTTTGTCCAAATACTTCCCTCAAAGCAAGACTGTGTGGTTTCGTAACTAGATTATAAGCTTTACTCAGAAAGATAGAGAATCACTCTATGAAGCATGGGATAGATTTAAAGAACTTCAGAGAATATGCCCACATCATGGACTTCAAAAATGGGTAATTGTTCACACCTTTTATAATGGTCTAAATTTTAACACGAGGCGTATTGTTGATGCAGCTGCTGGCGGGGCTTTGATGAACAAGACTGTGGATGATGCTATGAGCCTGCTGGAGGATATGGCCTTCAATCACAGTCAATGGTCAGGACACAACTTCGCCGAATGCAAATTAGGAATCTCACAACTTGAACCTTTTAGAAAGCAAGCCAATACCTTTTGGAATCTCAACCCTAGACCACAGTTAAACCCATATTCCAATACATACAATCCAAGTAAGTGGGACCATGAAAATTTTTCCTATGAGAACAATCCCAACACAATTCCCCAACCTAACTATAGGCAACCTCCTGAATTTTAATCGAGGCAGTTTGTGTCACCTCAAAAGTCTAACCTTGAGTCACTACTAGAGACTATTGTGGCAGCACAAACCAAGGAAAATGAGAGTGTTTGTGAAGTCATTAGGCAACTAACATCTAAAGTAGATGCTCTCGAGGCCCATAATAAGATGTTGGAAACCCAATTGGCTAATCAAGCTAGCACCTCTACAATAGCCTCTAGTAAACTCTCATCGCAATCTGAAACAGACCCAAGAGAATATTGTGATGCAATTATAACTTGTAATGGGAAACAACTTGAGGAGCCTAGGATGCCTGCACATGACACTGAGATTAAATCTTCTGAGACACTTCAACCTGGACAATCAAATGAGAAACCACTTGAGGATATACCTTCTTTTGTAGGGACTTGTCACAATGTTGATGTTGTTGAGGAAGTAGTTAACCAAGATATGATTGACAAATTATTTGTGGATTCTATAGATATATGTTTTGCAGCTGAAGAGAAGGTGAAAGACAATGAAAAAGCTCAACCTTTTGCTATACTCCTAGATTCAACTGAACCAGTCAACTTGAGGAAGGTACAATTTGAAAATTTGCATAAGGAAACAACCAAGGTAACTGATGGAGGTAAAATAAGCTTGAAATCATTTTCTGACCCTTCAAGGTATGAACCACTTGGTAATTTCATCTTCATTCTGATTTATGAATAACACTCTTATGGTCGAGCTACCGACCTAAACCTAGCACTATTGGGAGGCAACCTAAGTTTTTTCTTGATTTTAGTTTTTATGCATAGTTTCTCCTTGATATTAGTTAGTGTTTTAGACTGTTACTTTACTTTTGATTTTAATTTCGATTTTCTAGAGGGGATTGCTACTAAATCTATGTCACTTTATGATGTAGGAGGAAGTTGGAGCGCAAGGGAATTTTTCCAGATTATTTTTTTTTAAAGAATTTTTTCGAGTGAACAGTGAACATCATGGCCTGGTGAATCCCATGGGGTTCACCGTGATGTGTACTGTACAGTCCGCCTAGGCTTTGTAACCAGAGGACTTCACGGGCAAGTGAACCCCAGGGGGTTCATCGGTATTCTATATGCGCAGAATCCAACTAGTAAGCTTCATAGGCAGGTGAATCCCACGGGGTTTGCCACGATTCCGAAAACCAAAAATTTTTGAGAATGCTTCACAGGTCGGTGAACCCCAACGGGTTCACCCGTATTTCTGTTGCTTCAGCTAGACCACAGTAAGCATCACGGGCGAGTGAACCCGGGCGGGTTCACTGGAATTTCGAGTCAAGTTTGCCCTGAATTAGGGCACACACGCGAATTTCTGCCGCCGCCTTCCATACATGGCGAAATCCACTAGACCGCGCTGCCTTCTCCTCTTCTGAGCCTCCGAAGGGATCCCTAAGGGTTTGATCTAGCTTTTCCCCTCTCATCCGAACCAGTTTCCTCTTCAATCGGTTCCAGATTTTCACCTCGCAAGATCTCGTATATCTCCGCCGCCGCCTACCGAGCTCGACGAGATCAGCAGATTATGCTGCCTTCTCCCCGTCTTACCACTTGAAGGCGATCTCTCAGGTTCTGATTTATGATTCCTTGCGGTCTGTTGGAGCTACTCTCGCCGGTTTCACATCAGATTTTTGTGTCTCTTGATTTCGCCGACTTTCTGCTGATCCACCACCACCTCCGATCTGAGAACACCTCCAACCAGATTTCTCACAGTCGACACTTACCAGTCGTCTTCCAATCACCTCAGCACAATGCCTCCAAGTACAAAAGCCATGGCCAGCAAGAGAACCTCACGCCCTCAGCAGGCGCTATCAGATTCGTTCGCTACGGACGATGAGGAGTACGAGCCGACGCCTACACCACCTTCCTACTAGCCTTCTTTGGCTACGCCCGGCTCTTCTTCGTCTCGCCACGTTGCACGCATGCCAACCGACCGCAGACTTACGTATCTCCCCCGAACGAGTTCGGGATTACCATCCGGAACGCTGCACAAGAGGCACGGTATCAGATTTTGCGACAACGCCACATGCTCAATACGCAGTATCTTGATCGAACCACCTTACCGATGCTAGGGATGCTTAGAGACTTTGACTTGATGTATGCATCCATAGGGTGGGAGCAATTTCAGCAGCTATTTTCACCCACCTACATCAGTACCACGCTGGAATTTCTAAGTTCATTGGAAGTCAAAGCTGATCCTATACTTGAGGATGATCTAGGGCGTCTGTCCTTCCGCCTGGGTAACATCGAACACATCCTATCTCTTTCACAGTTCCGCGGTATTTATGGTTTTCCAGAGTCTAGCACACGCAGAGTCCCTACTGAGTATAGTGAGCATAGCTTCTGGGGCGCTATCACTAACGAGCACATCTACTCCACTCTCACAGCTCGCGCTTCCAGTCTGTGCAACTCAGTGATCAAGTACGTTCACCGCGTATTGGCCCACACTCTCTTCGGTCGCAGTGAAAGTGACCGGTATGGTTCGACAGACGGAGTTGTTCTATATCTGGTGCATGCTCCACAGTTTTAGAGTCGATTCTGGGTATTATCTGGCAAAGCTTTTCAGCCGCGTCGCCCGTTCTTTGAGGGGGGCGATAGTGATTGGCGGCTTGATCACACCTTTAGCAAGCGCACCTCAGTTAGAGTGCGAGGAAACTGGCGCATCCAGCCAATTGAGGACGTATAGCTAGATCCAATCGACACCGCACCACGAGCTCCTGGCACCTTCTCTTTTGGTGGCACCTCCTCTCACTATTCTATGATGTTTGTATTGCAGGAAATCAAGGAGGAACAGCTCCATCAACGAGAGTTGATCGATCACATGGACAACACCGTTTTTCACATACAGCAAGACTACGCCGCTCGATGGGAATCAAATGAAGCTAGTATGCAACGCCAGCACAAAATGCTGAGCTCTATTTGGGGAAAGCTATCCGCGATGGATGAGCGCCTCGCCTTTGCCTCTGAGGAGCACAGGGCTCAGATGGACATCTCCTCCAATAGCATTTTTCCTTCAGATGAGGAGGTTGAGCCAGATTATAGTGCGCGTGGGAAGAAGAAGAGCTCAAGCTCGAGAGCTTCTGGCTCCCGCTCGCGTAAAAAGAAGTAGCTGCCCAGGATATCTATTTCAGCACCCACTTCTCTCACATCATGGTATTGCATAGAGGACTATGCAAAAATTTAAAGTGGGTGAGCTTTCTTTACTCCGGTCTCTGCTTTATTTCTACGTGTGGCTGCGATGTGATTTGATGTGATGTTTTAATGTTTCTTTTTGGAGATTGATACTGTTATCCCATGACGGTTGGATATTATGTGGCATTGTATCTCATATACCATTATATTCGTGGGCCTGATCCACTTCTTCAGGCCACACTCTATGACAGTTACGTATGACACTTTGCACTTTACTTTCATGCTTATATCAGTACTTTGCTATGATGATTGTGATTTCATGTCGTGAAAATCTTGAATGATGTTATGATGCTTATTATTCATGAATTCATGTGTCTGTCATGAGACTTGTCCTATGAAAGCTATTTCAAAATTTTGAGTTGAATACATGATTGGTCAGGAATGATCAAAGAAATAAGTCTGGAGTACACCTCCTTGTTAGAGATACTTTTTGAATCATATCCATATGTTCTATAATTTAGAAATTTTGCGATTTGGATTGATTTTGAGATGTTCATTAGTGGGTCAAACATTGATATGATTATTGAATCAACTCAAGCTTGCAACTTACATGAGAATCATTTTGAGATATATATTCACTTAGTTATTCTTTGATTTCCTTTCTGTTGTTGGGGAGACACTGCATTTGTCAAAAAAGATATATTATCAATTGCTGAGCATGATATATAAAAAAAAATCTCACTCTTAGATTCCTCTACTTGGCACTGCGCAAAATTGGCAGTGGTACCGAAGGATATGAGTTGAAATCTAAGAGATGTGA
>JANTFE010013681.1:0-11843 GCA_027562315.1 Costus pulverulentus | reverse complement strand
ATGAGTTGAAGTCTATTGCAATAATCAGTGTTTCATACCCTGATGAAACATTTGAGTTAACCCCAGCAATTTGACTAGGACGGATTGGAATTTCATGAGTGTTATGTGTAGGCTTGATTGAATCCTATGTTCACTGCTTACTAGGTAGTTTGGCATCTAGCTATTGTGGGATCAAACTGTTGAACACTTAAAACAACCATTTACTTGATTTCTCCTGATTAGATCATGAATTGCTATTAAATGTTTTTCTAACTTAGATGTATACTTTGATACAAAAGATTGTTCTTATTCCCATCTTGTATTTCATCTTATTTTATTGCTTGAGGACAAGCAAAGATTTAAGTCTGGAGTATTTTTATGCATTGCATTTTGATAGTGATTTTCATAGTTATTTCATGTCAAATCTAGGCTTATATTGGCACTTGTATACTCATTATAGCCTTATTTCCTTCATATCTTCGGAATCTTCACTTTTTGGCACTTTTATTGAATTTCTGATAAAAATACCCTTTTTTCGACATGTTTTGAAGATTCTGAGGCCATGGGATGATTTCTTGTGTGGAAACCAAACTGCCCATCAAATTTGGGCTTATTTGGAGTTAGCCTGACAATCACGGCCAGGTGAACCCCACGGGGTTCACCATCCCAGTCGCCAACTTGCGAAACTCATAAAGAGCATCACGGCCGGGTGAACCCCAGCGCGGGGTTCACCAGAATTCCATTTAGCCGAAAACTGTCCAGAACACATCACGGCCAGGTGAACCCGGCGGGGTTCACCTCGCTTCTTTCAGCCGAACTCATAGAATGAATCACAGCCAGGTGAACCCGGCGGGGTTCACCGTGATTCTAACCCAGGCTCGCGAGTAGACCCGACCCACACTCGGTTTTCCTTCGATTTCTCACCCGTTCGGAGTCCAAATTTGGCAAGTGAGGTGTCTATGGAAAGCTATTTCAGAGGCGAACGTAAAGGATGTAAAAGACCTAATTTTTATGACCTAATCATCGAGCATTCATGCGAAGAAGCGGCCTAGGGTGGAAGAACACGGCAACAGAGGTGACTTTTGGAGATTTTCGTCGATTGAGACACACGATCATCACGATTTCTTGAGGATTCCTTCAGTTCATCATCTCCTTCCCCTTAGATTCATTTTCTTATACTTTTCATTTTATTAAAAGAGAGATTTTGAGCGTTTCAATGATGATTGTAGCGTAAACCCTATTTCGGGGCTTGGTTGAAACTCGTTGATGATTCTGATCGCAAACTTTGTATCTATTTTCGTTATTTGAAATGAATTGTGAGCATATTTTACTTTGACATGTTTATTTTATGATTTTACCTTGGCCGAATATTTTCGCATGTTAGCCGTTACGATTCATATCGAGAGAAGGATCATAACGGTGGAATCTCTTAGTAAAACTTGCGATACCTCGACACGAGAGTGCTTGGTATTCGCTCGAGGGATTCATAATCTGCCATAGAACTCATTGGGTTCGCCCTGGAATGATCCACCGCGAGAGTAGGTGGTTGATCTAAGATGAACACCGGGGTGTATCACTCGAGAGAGGGCACCTTGTACCCTAGGGTTAGATTCCTTATGCAAAACCAATAATTCGAATAGCTAATATCTTTCTTGTGCGATTAAGATCATCATCATGGGGGAAACCATAGCCCTGATATCTCTCTCATACTTAATCTCAACCGTAGTTGTCGTGATTGCTTGTTTATGATTGCTTGTTTACGATTGCTTGTTTACAATTGCTTGTTTACAATTTAAGTTCTTAAAACCACATCTTGATTCGCCTAGCTATTAGGACTTAGATTTTCTAGTACTCAACCTTGTTCCCTGTGGGATTCGATATCTTTTATATTACTTCGACATAACCGTGCACTTGCGGATTGTGTCAACAGCAGATTAATCCAAGAGCACCTAAGGGTTGCTCTGATACCACTATGAAGGACAGAGTTTTGCCCTAGAATCCCCTTAGGTATGTGGCTCTCCAATGAAACAGTAAAATGAGGCTTCTAGCGACAATGTAATATAGCATGCAGTGTCTAACGGATTGAGAGTGGAAGGATGGCACCTGAGGCCCCCATTTTAGGGAAGGGGACCAAGTCCCTCTTCTATTGTCCAGCAAATGGGAACTATTGTCCTCACAACTGGCTTGGATGGAAGTCTAGCTCCTTCTGCTCCGTGCAACACAAGCTTCAGCGACTTTCAGCTCCACAGGGAACAAGGCTCGGCAAACAGCAACCCAGCAAGGAAATGAGAGTGAAGGGCCTTCCGGCTCACCTTCAAGGAGACAAGGAAGAGGGGCCAAGGCTCACCCTCGAGCACACACAAGGGGCCTTCCGGCACACCCTCAAACAAGTAGCATCCACAACTCAAAGGTTTTCTTTTCCAATTTCATTAACTTCTGCAAGTGAAAATTTACATGGGCTTTAAACCCTCACACCCCAACGTTACATTCGCAGATGACCCTTAGTATTCCCTTATTGCAGACGTCAGCTTTTCCATGGGCTGATTAGTGGTCTTCAACGGTATTATTAGCTGAGCTGGAACATCCACTCGCATGATTGCTTGTAGAAATGGTTTTGCTGTGTCACTGGCCGTTGGTGACTAGCTGAGGATTACTTGTCTCGGACTGATTGGATTGGACGGTTGAACTTGAATGGGATCATGTTGCTGTCAAACTTGATTTGGACTTTGTTGCTGCTGGTGACTTGGGTTCGTTCTTACTGTTTGAGCTGGTTGCAGGTTGAGGTTGAAGTTGGTTGAACTCAAGCTGCAGGTTAGTTAGCTTGAATTGACGATGTTGAATGTGTCGAGACTCCCTTGCAATGTGACATGTAGAATGGGGTGATCCTAGTGCCATGTAAGTGCATTATAGGTGATGTAAATCCTAGTCTAAAACAACCTAATACATCAACTACAAATTAAAATAAATACTTGAAAATAAATCCTAGGCTACATCCTAAATACAATATACAACATCAAACAGAAATGTAAAGCTTACAAAATTGTTCTACCAACTAGTCTTATAACAAAGAAGACTAGGTAGAACCGAATATGTCATTAACAAGTTTAAGTGCTGAAAAGTAAACATGCCTAACATTGAA
Source organism: Costus pulverulentus (assembly GCA_027562315.1). NCBI lineage: Eukaryota > Viridiplantae > Streptophyta > Magnoliopsida > Zingiberales > Costaceae > Costus > Costus pulverulentus. The sequence goes on along the minus strand of JANTFE010013681.1, from coordinate 8,725 downwards.
ATGTTCCAAAATGTCCTGCGGGGTACAACACAGGTAAAACCCAAATTGGCACGGTTGGAGTCATCCTGGATCATTCAGCTCATGTCCATCAGTTTGAGCCCATGCCCCTACATCAGAAACCATTCTCACCACGCACCTTCTAAAGATATGTGGGTGTGTCCCACAAGGATGGAAAATAGTGCACAACACCACTAATCAATAGCTTGACAAGGGCTACGAGTTAGAAGGCTATTTCATACTTGATATTTTATTTGAGGGTTTTTGTAGTCTCATCCACTTAGTTTTACCTTTTGTCTAACATTACAGGCATGCAATCCAGTGATAATAAAACAATAAAACACATATAGGCATGCTTTAGTAGATAAGGAAAGTAGCAAACAAACAATGTGGTCATAGCCAAATCAACACATTGAACCAACACATGCCAAAGGGTGTTCAATGCTTGACCAAGTTGACAAGCCCTAACAAGACCTAACCTAGCTGCCACCTAGCTTGATCTTCAAGTGCGGCTCCAAAGTCCTCCAAGTCAAGGTATAGCACTCAAACCCTATAAGCACCCCCAAGGAAACCCTAGAAGCGCCCCTTGAAGGGTTCGGCCAAGACCATGGCGGCTCCTCCAAACATGATGCGCTACCTTGCAAGTGCCAAGAGGATAGCACACAAACTCTAAGATTCAGCCAAGCCCATACTTGCACCACCATGCATGATGCGCCATCAAGGTAGATGCGCCTTCATGCAAGTTGCGCCACCATGGAAGGTGTGCAAGCTTGCAAGCTCCAAAAGGGATGCGACAATGCCATACCTTGATGAAGGATGTGCCCCTTAATCTTCTTCGTGCAATTAAAAAAGTAAAAGCGGCATGCAAGCCTTACACATAATACATCACAGACATGCAAGGGGCTTGACTATGACCATAACATGATGCACAAACAAGATATCCGTCATTCTTTGCTGTATGCTCATGAAAAATAGAAAATCTGAATTTTAGTTTTTAATTAAAACATGTCTTTCAAACTCAACTTCTCATCACAAATCTAGGAATTTTTGTTTCTCTCAGGAGTCTTCTCTCACAAAGGGTCAATCCCTTAAGTGAAGAAATTGAAAATCAGAGATATGGAGGAGAGGTTAGGAATGAAGGACCTACAATTTTTCCTACTTAGAAAAACCCATGCGCATATTCAAAATTTTTGAAATTTTGAATGCCATGTGAACATACAATCAAAGCATTAAACATCATTCGAGTCTCGTAAGTCACTCTAATACCACTGTTGGGAAACCCTAGGGATTTTAAAATTTTATTACATGTACACAGCGGAAGCAAATCCCTGAAACAGGCGAGTCCCAAAAATCTAGAAGATAGAGCATGCAATAGAGTTGACATGATGTGAGAAGAGAGATACCTTAGAGCAAAGGAAGCAGATGTCGATGTAGATGCCCAAGTGTGCACCCTCTGCAATTTCACATACAGCTGATGCTCGTGTCCTCTTCTTCCATGCCCAGTTCTAGCCTCGGGAAGAAGATCAACACCTAAGGGTTCTTTCTTGTCAACTTGTGCCACCCACAAGCAAGGATGCACCAAGAGAAGAGAGGGAAGGGATGAAGCCGCCAAGCCCAAGTGACCCTTGCACCAAGAGGAGGAAGGAAGGATGCTTGCGCCAATTGAGGAAGACTTGCGCCAATGGTTCCTTGCTCTCGCCCTTTTGCTTGCTCACGCCAAAGATGAAGACACATATTGCAAGGGGTGGCAAGGAAATCATAATATAGGCCAAGTATTGGAGGTATGTGCCAATGATGTAGGGATACATCCAAGGAGATCAATAAGGATCTGCAAGACCCCAATCCGATTTGGGATGAATGCATGACTCACGCTAACATTTTGAAACTTGATTAATTTTGTTTTGTACTTGTTAAATTCTGCACTTGATGTTGTTGTAATGATGCTATAAACACTCTTTAATTTCAGCTCTTAATGTTTGGTAATTAAGAATAGCCTAGGATTTATTATTGAAGTTTTTGTTTTGTTTTAGTGAATGTATTAGGGTGTTTCTAGCCTAGGGATATGCACTTGTAAGACACATTCAAGCACCTAGTTCCCACAAAGAAATGTGGCCTTGGCATGGGTCGTCAATCGCAGTCAAGATCAATCAAAGACAACTCAACAATCAACTGCAGTTCAGCCCCATAATCAAATCGGCATAACTCAATTCCAGCTAGAACCGACTTCCATTCAGCAGGATCTGGCTCAAATCAACAAGACCCAGCTCCTCATTCAAGTCAGCAGCGTTCAAGACTAGAAATTGCCATCGTATCAATAGCCTAGAATCTTCAGCTCAAGCCAATTACCAGCAACAACATGTCAGATAACTTACTAGCAAACATTTCTACCAACGGCTACAAGATCTTCAAGTCAGCATGCGCAAGGGGATCATGACATCAACTCCCACTCACTAGCAACATATACTGCAGCTAAGGATTGCCAAAGGTCACCGCATGTAATCGTTGAGGGATAGGTTTTAAGCTTTGCATTTTGTACACTTGCACTTAGTGTTGATTATCTTTTGAATTGAAACTTGGTGTTAGCGATAGTGTTGAGGGTTGAGCTTGCTCCCCTAGAGTTGAGCTTACTCCTCTATTCCTTCCCGCATCTGCCCTGTTACGTGCCATCTCATTCCACAGCCTTCACCTGCTACTGTTCCATTGCCCTCGCTGAAGCTTGTGCGTGAGCCCTTGAACTGTTGAACTTCAAGGAGGTGGAAGGATCTGATCTCAATGCGTCTCATCACTCAGATCAGCCGGAATTAACTGCTAATAGCACTAGAACGGTTTTGGCTCCCTTCCCCTAAGGGGCCCCTCAGGTGTCTTCTCTGCAAGTTACTATCTTGTAGAAACTCTATGCGTGAACACCATTTACTGAAATCTTCATCAGTTCTTTCTTGTTTGAGCTACTTACCTTAGGTGATCTAGGGCCGAAAATCCATCCTTTATCAGTGGTATAGAGCGTACCTTAGGTGCTCAATTAGTGTTCTCTGAGATTTGTGTTTCTGATTTTCATGAACTATTGTGAAATCTGAACTTTATCTGAAGTTATTGTTTCTGTTCGCATCTCTAGCTGTTGCTGCATTTTCTTGGACACTTGCCTGATTCGTTATCAACTGATTTCCTAAGTCTTCGAGTAGTAGTGTTTTGTTTCCTGAAACCTGCAGAGTACACTCTTGTTCTCGTATTAAAGCTTCGCTGCTCCCTGAGGCTTTTTTGATATTTTCAGCTCAGGTACTGTAGACCAGGCTAACTGAGTTTTTGCTTACTACTGGTGTTCCCCCTCGAGAAGTCAGGAACCTAAGCTAATAGGGCATTCTGAATCTGAAAGGCAACGCTGGGTGTGGGGGTTCATCTCACCAATAGGTGGATCAACACACTTACTTGCTATAACCTGCACACTAGTCTGAATCTTGACTTCTGCTGGAAACACTGTTCCTTACCAGCTTGCTTTGCTGATATCTGCTAACTACATCCTGAATTTGAGTATACTACAGTTTACGAGCTCCTTTACTGCATTGGTACATTCAACTAAGTTCTCATTTATGTTGCAAGTTGCTGCTGCATATTAACACCTGATTGATCACTATTGTTGTAACTGTTTTGTTTGCTGAAAATTGACTTCACATTGTTGTAGTTGATATCTAATACTGTCATCTCTTCCTACTTTGATTGGGTGCATACTTATCACTTGTAACTGTGCTGGTCTTTGTCATTGTGTGTGTTTGACCCCATCTTCACCATGGTTGCTCGCACAAGGAACAACCAGCTAGTCGAGGAACCTGAACCCAACCCAACCCCTATGAATACTATCATCAACATGCTTGCAAATATACAGGCTTCCATGGACGCCTTAAACAAACGAGTTGGTGACCTAGAAAATGCTAGTCACAACACCCACAACCAATCTATACATCCACCTGAAGTGTTTCTAGAGGACCCTGCTCAGCCCCAGCCTTCAACCCTTAGGAGACCTCAAGAACATCAATGGGGGGAGGGCACTAGCTGAACCCATAATGAACCTAGGGGAAGCCCAAGACCTGATTTGGGAACCATACTTGAAATTAGGGGTGGTCACCAAAGAAACCCAGCCTATACACCAAATGGATATTCACTAGGAGACCCACCCCATAGGGCCAACACCTATTCCCGAGAGGAAGAGGATACGTACCGCAACCTTAGACTCACCTCTCCTATCTTTGAAGGTAGTTTAGACACCCAAACTTTTCTAGAATGGCAGACACAAGTGGAACACTACTTTATATGGAGCCGGATACCTAAGCATGGTAAAGTCCAGTGTGTTAAGTTCCTGTTAAGTGGTTCAACCCAAATGTATTGGAATAGTGTGGAACTTAAGTTAGCTAGAAGTGGCATTCCTCCCATCACCACTTGGGAGGATATGAAGTGGAAGCTAAGGAAGAAATATGTCTCCCCAAACTATAGGCAGAAACTATATGACCAACTCACTAGGCTTACCCAAGGAAATGATTCAATAGTGGGAAGTTTGAAGATCTCCTACTTAGATGTGAGCTAAATGAAGAACCTTGGTTATCTCTAAATCGATATAAGGGAGGGTTAAGGACCGATATCAAGAAAGCATTTATCCATCATAGGTGTGAAACCTTAGCTGAAGCTTACCAACTTGCTATGGAGATTGAATATGACTTACAACAGTTTAGGGTCCCTCCACCTAAACCTACTGTCCTGATTACTCCTGTCAAGCCTAGTTTCTCTGCCACCTCTCCTAAAGTGTCGAACCATCAAGGAAACCTTAGAGATAGAAGACCCACTACCCAAAGCACTCAAGTAACCTGTTATAGCTGCTCTCAACCTGGTCATCTATCTAGAGACTACCCCAAGAGATCCCTGTTAATAGAGGAAGTAGAAGAGGAAGACGTAGCTGAGAATGAAATTGAATCAGGCTTGCATCAACCCGAATATAATAGTGAAGAAGAACCTACCCAATTTACCATGGTTGTGGTTAGGTGTACCTATATCAAGAACCTCCCCGCTCAAGATTGGAAAAGAACCAATTTATTCTATACCTACACCCAATGTAATGGCAAAGTTTGCAAGATTGTGGGGTCCCACTAGAGCACCCTCAGATAACTTGCACCGAAAGACTACTTTTACAATGTCATATCTCTCAGTCCTAACCTGAGCCTCAAACATCTATTTCAAATGTGCTATCTTCTGAAAAGTGTTCTGCTCCTCAAATTGCACATGAAGTTCAGGTGTCATAGTGGCTAGCATGAGACATGCAACTTCCAAATAGTCATCTTGATGCTTTCTAATCGAGCATGAACATGCCCCTATCATAACTGAAATGTTGAAAGATTATCCCACTATCACCCCAACTGAGCTACCCAATGAACTACCACCCGAAAGAGAGGTGCAATATGCCATTGATCTTGTCCTGGGTGCAACTCTACCTCAATAAGATAATTGTTAAATACCGCTTTCCCATTCCCCGGCTTGATGACCTCCTTGATATGATTGAAGGTTCAGCTTGGTTTTCCAAGGTGGATCTCTGCAGTGGGTATCATCAAGTTAGGATTAGGGAAGGAGATGAGTGGAAAACGACATTTAAGACTCAAGATGGTCTCTATGAGTGGATGGTTATGCCCTTTGGGTTGACCAATGCTCCCTCCACTTTCATGAGGTTGATGCACAATGTTCTGAAACCATACATTGGCAAATTTTTAGTGGTGTATTTTGATGGTATTCTAATTTTTAGTAAAACCGAGCAAGAGCACTTAAGCCATTTGAGAGCCACACTTGATTTGTTGAAGAAAGAACACCTGTTGCTAAACTTGAAGAAGTGTGTTTTCCTAACTCAAGAAGTTGAATTTTTGGGCTTCATTATAAGTGACCAAGGACTCAAAGCCGATCCATCTAAAGTGGATGCTATTATTAATTGGCCGACCTCTACATCCATCACCGAAGCTAGGTGCTTTCATGGCCTAACTACATTCTACTGGCGGTTCATACATAATTTTAGCACATTAGTGGTGCCCATAACCAATTGTTTGCGCCAAGGAAGCTTTGAGTGGACTGCATTGGCTGAGAAAGCTTTTCAAGAATTAAAACTGAAAATCACTTCTACACTGATATTGAGATTGCCCGACTTCAACAAGGTGTTCATTGTGGATTGTGATGCCTCGGGGGGTTGGGATTGGTGGAACACTTAGTCAAGAGGGGCACCCAATAGCATTTTATAGTAAAAAATTGAATGAAGCAAGGCAACGGTATCCTACTTATGATAAAGAGTTTTATGCCATAGTCCAAGCCCTTAAGCATTGGAGGCACTATTTGATTCACAAGGAGTTCACTCTTAATAGCGACCACCAAGCTTTGATCTATTTGAATAGTCAAGTCAAGCTGAACCCTAGTCATGCCAAATGGGTCGAATTCCTACAACAATATACTTTTGTGCTTAAACAAAAGGCAGGAACCCAAAACAAAGTGGCTAATGCTTTGAGCCGAAAACTGCTCCTATTGAATACCTTGCAAGTGTCAGTCATAGGATTTGATAGAATCAAGAATGAATATGAAGGGTGTCCTGATTTCAAGGACATATTTCTTGACCTTTGGGCGGGTACATTATACACTTCTGATTTTGAAATCAATGAGGGTTTCCTGTTTAAAAGAGGTAAATTATGCATCCCACGAACATCTTTGAGAGACTTCTTAGTTTGGGAATTGCATGGGGAGCGCCAGCTCCACCAAAGAAGGCCGGCAAGATACTAGAAGCGCAACAACGTTTTACCAAGCAAGGAACTCAAAAGTATTATCTTATCAAATGGGATGACAACACTGAAGTTTGGACCCCTGAAGAAGAAGTGCGCCTACATCTCCCGGAGGAGCTCGTGGATTTTCATCTTAATTCTCCGGAGCAGAATTCTTCAGCCCCGGGAAAGCTGATGTAGGGACACATCCAAGGAGATCAACAAGGATCCGCAAGATCCCAATCCGATTTGGGATGAATGCATGACTCACGCTAACATTTTGAAACTTGATTAATTCTATTTTGTACTTGTTAAATTTTGCACTAGATGTTGTTTTAATGATGCTATAAACACTCTTTAATTTTAGCTCTTAATGTTTGGTAATGAGGAATAGCCTAGGATTTATTTTTGAAGTTTTTGTTTTGTTTTAGTGAATGTATTAGGGTGTTTCTAGCCTAGGGTTATGCACTTGTAAGGCACATGCAAGCACCTAGTTCCCTCAAAGAAATCTGGCCTTGGCATGGGTGGTCAATCGCAGTCAAGATCAATCAAAGACAACTCAACAATCAACTCCAGTTCAGCCCCAGAATCAAATCAGCATAACTCAATTCTAGCTAGAACCGACTTCCATTCAGTAGGATTCGGCTCAAATCAACAAGACCCACCTCCTCATTCAAGTCAGCAAGGTTCAAGACCAGAAATTGCCATCATATCAACAGCCTAGAATCTTCAGCTTAGGCCAATTACCAGCAACCACATGTCAAATAACTTACCAGCAAACATTTCTACCAACGGCTACAAGATCTTCAAGTTAGCATGCGCAAGGGGAACATGACGTCAACTCCCACTCACCAGCAACGTATACTGCAGCTAAGGAATGCCAAAGGTCACTGCATGTAATCGTTGAGGGATAGGTTTTAAGCTTTGCATTTTGTACACTTGCACTTAGTGTTGATTATCTTTTGAATTGAAACTTGGTGTTAGAGATAGTGTTGAGGGTTGAGCTTACTCCCCTAGAGTTGAGCTTGCTCCTCTATACCTTCCCACATCTGCCCTGTTGCGTGACATCTCATTCCACAGCCTTCACCTGCTACTGTTCCATTGCCCTCGCTGAAGCTTGTGCGTGAGCCCTTGAACTGTTGAACTGCAAGGAGTTGGAAGGATCTAACCTCAACGCCTCTCATCACTCAGATTGGTCGGAATTAACTGCTACCAGCACTAGAAGGGGTTCGGCTCCCTTCCCCTAAGGGGGCCCTCAGGTGTCTTCTCTCCAAGTTACTATCTTGTACAAACTCTATGCGTGAACACCATTTACTAAAATCTTCATCAGTTCTTTCTTGTTTGAGCTACTTACCTAAGGTGATCTAGGGCCGAAAATCCATCCTTCATCAGCCAAGAGGAGATAAGGGAAGCGGCTAGGGTTAGATGGATGGGCGGCTATCAATGTTATGGCAAAGGAAAGATCCCAAGCTAATTCCAAATCTTCCTAACATCAAACCATATGCGCCTAGGCCTTGCCATACAGTCCTTCAAGACATATGGGCCCCAAGCATTGTCATAGAGGCAAGCTTTCCATCTAAGGCCAAGTCATAGGCGTGTTAGGGTATGCCCTTAAGGCCAATGCTTGAGGCTTTGGGCTATTTTCAGTACCATGAATAAACAATATATTTATATGTGTTTATAAAGGCAATTGTTGTTATTCAGATTGTTACATTATCTGCTGCGGTATGTATACTTCTGAGTAATGTCTCAATGATGTTCAGCTTAGCTGACATTCAGTATTGTCCTTAGTCGAGATATCTTGGTGAACATGAGACAGCCTTGATATGATTAAGACTAGTGTGTGTTCTAACCTTGTGGGATGCTTCGAGCATGGAATAAGATGAGACACATAGGTGCATTGGATGTACTGGACTGACCCTTCTTTGGATATTCAATTGTTTGTCACAATGTGAATAATC
>JANTFE010013637.1:1414-8914 GCA_027562315.1 Costus pulverulentus | reverse complement strand
GTTGGAGAACCATAGGTAGAACGTGTGTTGAAACTCGGATGCGCGAAAGCGATCCTTGAGATTCCACTCGAGACGATCAACTTAGAATTCGATGCACGAAAGTGATCCTTGAATTCTTCGTTTGGTGATTTACTTATTTTTAGCGTTGGGATAGATCTTGCGCGAAAACGATGATTGGTCCCTGCATGATTGTTTGCACGAAAGTAAGATGATCCTTTTATGAAGTAAATTATGTCTTTATCGTAATGAAATTATCCTGACAACCTTTTCTTCATATCTAGTCATTAAAATTAAAGTGGATGAAACTCTATTCTCAGTTTCTCTCTGATTTACTTTACACTCTTTCCGTTGATTATCTACATCATAATCAATTGCTTGGCTAGTAAAAACACAACTACTTGGTACTTAACACATAGGTCTCTGTGGGTTTGATACATAAAAATATTACTTCGAGTATCCATGCACTTGTGGACACAACAAGTTTAGGACAACAAGTCTTTGGTGCACCAATAGAAAATAGATTAGCCAGAGATAAGTTGCACCAACTTGTTGGGATACAACAAGTTTTTGGCGCCGTTGCCGGGGACCTTAGTTTTGTTAATATCAAAATAGTTGTTAATATTGCTAGACTATGTTTTATTTGTTTTAGATTTAACTTTGTTTTTTTTTATTTTTGCATGTTTTGGATTTTCACAAGTTGTGACAGAACTATGATTTATGAAAATTTTGTATTTGCTTGTGTTTGTGTTTTTTTTACATATTTTGAAAAAAAAACAATTTGATTGATTAGTGTTGGATAATCTTTCTATTCTTGATAGATTTGAAGAGATGTCTTTTAATTGCAACTCATGGGCAACTAAAAGAGGTGAGGTATACATGCCACAAAGAAGGTATGAAGATTCATTGTGCACTCTTGTAGACAAATTGAAATTACACTCTTATTCTTCCATTAGATGTAATATTTGTAAGTGTTCTGATTGTCAATTTTTAACTCCTCCAAATCATGTTTCTGAACCAAATCACTAAAGAATCTAGGTTAGAATCTATGCTTGAAAAATTCATGTCAAATCAAAACCAAATCATGATAAATCAAAGTGAGAAAATTGAGGATCTTAAGGGAATAATTAGTCAGCTTGCTTCTCAAGTAGAATCTTTAACTGCTAATTCTGAAATTCTAGAGACCCAGTTAGCACAACAAGCTCGCTTATTTGAGTTTGAAACTGAAGAAATTGATTTAGAAAATTCCCCCTCTGTTTATGATTGTTTTGTGATTGAGCCTTATGTGAACATTAATGAATCTCACTCTGATTTTGATAATTGTAAAATTGATTCTTTTGATAACTTATTTGTAGAAAAGTTTGAGGAAATTGAAATTGAAAAACCCTCTTTTGATGAAATTGATTATTTTGATGATATATTATTTGTGGTTAATTCTGATGAAGGATATGAGGGGACTAATCTAGAAAAATCTTACTCTGATTTTGTTGATAACTTTGAAATCAATGATTTGTTTGACTGTGAGCATGAGGAACTTGAAAATGATTTGAAAATTACAAACATTGTTGAATCTCAATCTAATGCTTTGCCCATATCTATTATTCAATCTTCTGATTTCATTGAAAATTTATGTTTTATTGAGGAATCTAATTTGAGACAGAAAGTTTATTTTGATGATTCAATGCTTGAATCTTTTAATGAAAGTCCTATTGCAATTGAAGATTTAAATTTGAATAAAGGACTTATCATTTTGCTTTTTGATAAATATAGGAAGATTATTGAATATCCTTTGATTGGAATTGAAAATATTGATTTTGGTTTCCGCATATTTGAGAAAGCCACGGTGATTGTGATTTACATGAAATTTTGGATGTTTGGATTAGTAGCTAAACTTTTTGGACAGCAGAAAAGAAAAAAATTGCATGCTATTTACTTTGGTACTGATTCATCTGCTACACCATGATATTTGATTTTTGGTTAATCTATAGACCTAAAATTAGCGCTCCTTGGGAGGCAACCCATTATCAGTTAGCTTAGTTTCTTTTATTTTAGTTTATTTTTAGAATTAAATTTTCTTCTCTTTTTGTAGGAAAAATCAAAATTTTGTGCAAAATACAGCACTACCGTAATCTTCTTTACGGTGCCGTAATCTTGATCTGATTCCACCCTGAGAGTTTTTACCATATTACGGTGGTACCGTATTAGTTTTTATGGTACCGTAATTTTGGCATTTTCTGACCCAAAAGTTTTTGGAGTTTCACGGCAGTACCGTATTCATTTTCACGGTACCGTATTTTTGGGTGATTTTTGATCCGAAAATTTTGAAACTTTTTTTTTGAAAAATACTGCAGTACCGTAATCATTTTTATGGTACCGTATTTTTGGATATTTTTGACCCGAGATTTTTTGTGTGCATTACGGCACTGCCGTAAGAAATTTTACGCCCGTAATTTTGAAACTACAGTCTGCTTATCTGATTTGGTGCTTTCTCGCTGCGATTTTAATAAACTGGGTTAGGAAAATTTTTGATTTTTGGCACAAACATTAACTATTCATCTTTTAATATTATTTGAATATTTTTATTGAATTTTAATGTTCATGGATCATCCTATAACACATAGCATCTTTTGGTAAATGATTAATTTTTGCAGCAGTTTTTCTTGACTAATCTGATTAGCACTTTTGTTGCAGATAGTTAAGATGCTTTAATGACTTGAAACCTTGATTTTTCGCATGGAATAGGAAGTACATGTTTCATCCTATCTCATGGATTAGTTGTTTTCACGAAAATATTTTCTGATCATTCTATGAAGCATGACAACTTTTTGAATATGATTAGTTTTTGTGCAGTTTTTGATTTTGTAATCTGATTAGCCTTCTTTCTGTTGATGCCCTGAATTCATGACAGACATTGATCCTTTGATTTTCATACGTCTGGAAAGAACAAGTTTTGTTCTTCTACAGGGTTTTGTCTATTTTCTTTTTGGATCAATAAATTTTATTCTTGGGTATGACTACTTTTCATAAAAAATTCACTGAATGCTCTATTAGCTTTCTACCTGTTGTTGCTTCTTTTGCCTCCAGATCCAGAAATCTTCAAGAGCAACTATCATCCACCTCCAGCTACCACTACATCTGCCTCTGACATCACTGTTTCCAGCCGTCGACACTGGATTATACCATCAGTAGACTCTTACTTCTTCTACTGCCTCTATTTCCATTTATTTGATTTATTTATGCAGCAGACTCTTCATTAGTGACTGATTTTTTTTTATCTGTGTAGCATTATCCCTCGCACCACCAGCCGACGATCTTACCTCTAGGACTATAGTCTCTAGCAGGCCACTAGAGATTACTCACTCTACTGTCAGCACCATCACCATCATTGCTAGCAGCTCTTCAGCTAGCATATATTCCACCTCTACTACTTGCCTGCATAAGCTCTTTCTATGATTTCATTTGAAATTTTTTTTAGACTATTTTTAGACTGAGCCTTATGTACCTTAAATTATGCAGGTAAAATTTTCAAAAGGCACATCTTTGGACCTTGCAGCATCTGCCCCGACACTATTTTTGGTCTGGACCTTGCAGCATCGCCTGCTATATAGTTTTGTGAGTATTGTTTGCAATCTCTTGTATTGATGATTATTTCATATATTTGCTTTAGATGTATCACTCACTGATTCTATGAGGTTGCTTGAGTCTATCATGTTACAATTTTGACTAGGACTGTTTAAATTTCATGCTTCACACCTTTTGCATTGATTTTGACATATTTAAAAATTTTTATGACTTGAATCCATGTGATGAGAGATGGGTAGATTTTTCTATGATGATGAATGTTCATGCATGCATGCCTATGAATGGAGATATACTTATTATGTTAAATTTATTTCTTCGATATATATCTACTTATTGAAATCCTTCATTGATTGATGCATATGGTTTTGGGTAAGTATATTGTTTGAAGAATGCAATCTAAGAGTGAAACATCTTTCTTGAATAAAATGAGCATATGAGTGTAATTTTTGAATGGATGTCAATTCATTAACCTAGTTGATGTTTAGTTTATCTTACTATTTGTTGTGAAGAAAGAATCCATGATCCAAAAAGAGTGAGAGACTCCGCTACTTGGCACTGTGCAAAATTGACAGTGGTACCTAAGACATGGGTTGAAGTCTATATAAAAAAGGAAGAGAGAAAAAGAAAATGATTCCTCTACTTGGCACTGTGTAAAATTGACAGTGGTACCGAAGATAAGAGTTGAAGTCCAAACAAAAAGTATGTATCTATGTGGGTACATGCCATCCAAAAAAAGAAATAGAAAAAGAAAAATTTTGTGTTGAAAAAGATTTTGGATATCCTATCCCTGCAAACAAAAGTATGCTAGATTTAAACTGAAAATTAGGTGAATTCATGAGACTGAGATTCTTTTTATTATGCGAGTTGTGAAGTTTTATTTGATCAAAGTTGTGGACCTTAAAGATTAAATTCAGAGGATGATGTATTTATCTGAAACTTTGTGCAAAAAGTTAATGGAAGATTTCATTAGCGATTATATTTTAGAAATTTATTTTTCATAAAAAGGCATATTTTCCATAGTAGAGTTCTTTATTCTTTTTATTTGCTTGAGGACAAGCGAAGTTTGAGCCTTATGTGTTTGATGACACTGAAATTTATAGTAAATTTCTTGCCATTTTATATATCTTTTTGTGTCAAATTCATACTACTTTGCTTATTTTTATGCATTTTTATCAAATATTACAAAATCTACTTCTATTTTGGTTTTTCACGATTTTCAGGTAAAAAGGCATGATTTTAAGGCGTTTTCAAGCAAAATTAAATACAAAGAAGAATTCTCATCATCAAGAAGAGGATACATGACGAATTTTAGAAGAATTGGAGCTTCAAAGCAAATTACGGCACCCCTATTATGGATATTACAGTACCGTAATTTGACACTCGCAGATCAAAATCACGGTATTGCCGTAATTCCTGAGAGGTGCTGTAATTTGAAGTTTTTCAGAACAAAGAATTTCACGGGATTATGGCACAGCCGTAACATTCTTTACGGGCCATAATATGGGCATAATTCTGGATAGAGACTTGATGAAGTTTACGGTACTGCCGTAACGGAATTTACGGTACCGTAATTCGAGATGGTTTTCCACCCGAAAGATTACTGACATTATGGCATTGCCATAAAGAATTTCACAGTACCATAATTCCAAAAGATTTTCACCTGAGAGTTCGCTGACCAAATTACGGCATTGCCGTAATTTACATTACGGCCGTAATTTTAAATTGGACACGCGAGTTTTTTGGGCCCGATTCTTGTGCGGACCATATCTTCAGATCCAGACATCCAAATCGAGATCCGAAAGATGCTACGGACTCGTCTCGATGAGGATAATATAAAGGGACCAAAAGCCCTAATTTTAAAGATGCTACGATCTATGCAAAATATGTAGCATATTTTGCATCATTTTAGATACCTTTTCAAGCTAAATTGAGGATCTTTTACTTGTTTCCATGCTAAACCCATCAAATATTGCAAAGTCTACTTCTATTTTGGTTTTTTATATTTTTCAGGCAAAAAGACGCTATTTTAGGCGTTTTCAAGCAAAATCAAATACATGAAAGAGTTCTCATCATCAAGAAGAAGGCACCCAAGAAATTTCACACAAATCGAGGCAAAGAACCAAAAATAAGGCAGGGCCATAAAGTATTTTATGGTACCGTATTTTTCATGGCTACCGTATTATCGAGATCACGACCGTATTTTGGTGATTTTCCAAACAGAAGGTTTTCGCGAAAATACGGTACCGCCGTAAGAATGTACACGGCCGTATTTTGGGGCACTTTCGGAACAGAAACCTTAGCCGATTTTACGGCACTGCCATAAACCAGTTTACGGGTCGTATTTTCCAGATGTCTTCAGAATAGAAAGTTGCCCTGAAATTACGGCACTGCCGTAAACATTTACGCGGGCCGTATTTTCCAGACGAATTCGACCAAAGAGTTTATCCGAGTTTACGGTACTGTCGTAAACCAAATTACGGTGCTGTATGATTCAGCAATTTCAGAACAGAATGATCGATAAATTTTATGGCAGTGTCGTAAGATATTACACTGCCGTATTTCAGTTTTTGAACGCGACTCCCAGGTCAATTTCAACGCCCGATTTTTGCGGAGATGATTGTGGATGATCCAGAAGTTTATATTCGATGCCGTAAGAAGCAATAGGGGAGCTTTTCATGAGAGGATTACAGAGAGACAAAAGGCCCCAATTTTGATTGACCGTGGTGGGAGAAATCGTGATCCACGCCGCCATGGAGGGTTTCGCCGCCGCGCTCGATTTAGACAACCTTCCGCCGCGATTTTTCTACCGAAGCATCGCTTGGTGAAAGAGACAATGTACCGGAAGTTTCAGATTGAAAAGAGACAAATTGGAGGAGAAATCAAGGGAAGAAGGATTGCCACCACTATTCACGCCTTCTTTTGTAAAATACGGTTGTGAAATAATTCACAGCCGTGCCATATTTTCTAAAAACTCTTCTTTTTGTTGATTTCTGATTTTCTAAAATTAAGGAATATTGTATTTCCTTCGCCATGCTAGCTTAAACTACTCTTGGGACATGGGGGAGTAGTTCACTTGACTTTTAATGATTGGATAACTTATTTTTCAATATTTCATTGAGTTTGATTTTTGCATGATGATTTTGCTCATGTGATAATTGTGCTTAGACTCTCTTTAAGTTAATATTATTAATTATGTTATTAGAATTTTCGCTTGAGACTGAAAGGTAATTGCTTGAGAATGTGGAACCCTAGAATTGCATGTTAGGATCCCTTCCTTAGGTTAGATCTGAAAGGACCCCATAAGAAGGGGGAAAGAAACCCTAATAGGCGCATAACAGGGATCATACATGCGGAAGCTAGGGTTTCAAAGAAAATCGATATGCATGTCATATAATCAACTCTTAAGGCTTGTATAGAGCGAAAGGGATTCATACCATTGCCATTGCAAGGATGGCGACTTGGAAGCAAAGATGCGAGTGCTTCTTCTCCAAAGGCACCGCACACAAGATGAGAGAAGCTTTCTTCTTGTCGCTCCTTGTGCTAGCAAGGATCTCCAAGTGTCCTAATCGCTTGAAGGGATGAGATCTCCTTGTTCTTGGCTTTTTCGAATTCTCTCCAAGGCGTGAAGAAGTCACCCACGAGAGAGCGAGGCGCCAAAAGAAGAGGCAAGCGTTTTAGGCGTTAAGGGAAGTGGCGTTAATGACTTTCCAAAAATAGAAAGCCATGCGCCCATGATCTCAAAACCGACCAAAATGCCTTCAAGCTTTGAACCATGCGTTCACTCATGTGAACCGGTTCAAGCCAATTTGATGAATTTCAATTTGGTTCAAAAACCAAATCAAATCAGCCCAAGCCATGGTCTAGATCTTACTGAACCAAATGGTTCAAGATCTAACCGTTCATCTCTTGATGCTCTTGATC
>JANTFE010013597.1:0-10552 GCA_027562315.1 Costus pulverulentus | reverse complement strand
CATTACAGTGCTCCCTAGGGTTTATCTCAGGTTTTGCAGGCAATTTCCCAGGGGGTCTGTAAGGTGCACTAGCTTGCTGGGCAATCTGATTTTCAAGAATTTTGTTGTCGGCTTCTACTCTTTCCAATCTGGAGTTGATTTGATGAAAACTTTCCTTAAATTCTTCAATTTGTCTATTTTGAATTGACATGAGTTGATCTTGCTTAGACATAAACTCTCCAATTTATCTATTTTGATTTGACATGAGTTAGTCTTGCTTAGACATAAACTGATTTTGACTAGCCATAATTTTTTCAAGGATGGATTCTATACTTGAATTCTGATTTTGATTTTTATTTTGATTAAAATTCTGATTTGGTCTTTGATATCCTTTATTCTCAGTGTTTCCCTCTACATTGTTATTGTTTTTCCATGAAAGGTTGGGGTGATTTCTCCATCCAGGGTTATATGTACTAGAATAGGGATCATTAGATCTACTTTGATTATAGTTCCCTATAGCATTCACATGTTCATTACCCTGATCAGCAATTATTCTATAATTTTCAGAAGTATGACCATCATTGCCACAAATTTCACAAATGATAGAAGAAATAGAAGCAGTCTACATAGAATTAAACTTACTGCACAAAAAGTCTACCTTCTCTGCTAAGGACCGCCATCCATCACCATCACCCTTACCTTGAGAAGGCTTGTAAAGTACTCCTCTCTCAGTAGTCCATTGATTGTGATTCAATGCCATCTCTTCTAGCAGTCTGAAGGCAGCATATGGTGTTTTGCTCATAAGAGCTCCACCTGCAGCAGCATCCACAGTTAATTTGATATTATTAGATAATCCATAGTAAAAATTTTGCAGTAAAACCCAATCTTCAATGTCATGGTGAGGACACTTCTGCTGTAGTTCATTCAATCTCTCCCAGGCCTTGCTGAATGACTCCCCATCTTTTTGTGAAAAGTTTGTAATTTGATTTCTCAATTGAAGTGTCTTGCTTGGGGGGAAGTATTTCGTCAAGAAGGAATTTGACAATTGATCCCAAGTTGTGAAGGTCCCGGCCGGTTGTGATTGAAGCCATGTCTTTGCCCAGTCCCTAAGAGAAAAAGGATAAAGTCTTAATCTTAAAGCATCATTAGAAAGACCATTTATTTTGATAGTATCGCATAATTCCAAAAATAAAGACAAGTGTTGGTTGGGATCTTCTAGAGGAGATCCTCCAAACTGGTTCTGCTGAATAATTGAAATAAAAGCAGGCTTAATCTTGAAGTTATTAGCCTCTATTGCTGGTCTAGCAATGCTTGAACGAATTTCTTGGGGATTAGGGGCTGCATAGTCCCTAAGTGTTCTCTGATTATCCCCCCCCCCCATCTCTGCAATTTCTTCTGGTGATGTCTCTTGAGATATCTCTTGTAAGTCTTCTTATGATGTCTCTTCTAATCTCAATTTCCTGCGCACTCTAAGTGTTCTATTGATTTCAGGATCCAATGGAACAAGTGGTCCTGACCTAAGACTTCTGTAGATGCAAACTAATCAGATTAAGTGATTTCAAGACAAACAGAAAATAACAGAAATAAATAAAAACAGCAAATAAAACTTAGTCTAGCAATAATCTCAATATCTTCAATATTGACAAACTAAGGTCCCGGTAACGGTGCCAAAAACATGTTGTGATCCGCAAGTGCACGGATACTCGAAGTAATAAAGAAAGATATCGAACCCACAGAGACCTATGTTGTCAAGTACTGATCAATTGATTTCTCACTATCTAGGTAGTCGAATGAAAGTCAAGCAAATATCGCAAACACACGGAAGAATACTGTCAGAGAGAAAACTGGGACTAGGGTTTCATTCACTATAATTTCTATGACTAGACATGAATAAAGAATTTGACAGTTTAATTTTATCATGATGAAGATGCAAATTACTTAATAAAAGGATTGTTTCACTCTCGTGCTAACAACCATGCAGGGATTAATCTTCGCTTTCACGCAAGATTCGTCCCAATGCTGAAGATAAGTAAATCATCAATCAATTAACTCAAAGATCACTTTCGTGAATCCGAATTTTAGGTTGATAATCTCTAGTGGAATCTCAAGGATCACTTTCGTGCATCCGAGCCTCAACACTAGTATTACTCATGGATCTCCAACATTCTGATCCTCACTTTCGTGCAAGATCTCCACGTTTGACAATTAGACTCGATCTATAGTTTCATGTTATTATCATGACAATTAATCTACTAGAACTGAACAAATTGGATCTAACCTAAGGAAGGGTTCCTAACATGCAATCCGAGGGTTCTAAATTATCAAGCAATTACCTTTCAGTCAATAGCAAAAATTCTAAAAACATGATTAGTAACATGGATCTATAGAGAGTCTAAGCACAAATATCACATGAGCAAAATCATCATGCTAAGATTAAACGCAACGAAATAGTGAGAAAAATAGTCATCTAGTCATTAAAAATCAAGTGAATTACTCACTCTCCCATGTCCCAAGGGTAGTTTAAGCTATCATGGTAAAGGAGTTACAAAATTCCATAATTTCAGAAGTTCAAAAATCAACGAAAGAAGAGTTTTGGAAAAATACAGGATGGCTGTGAAGTCTTTCACAGCCGTAATTTCGATTGATCTCGGTAAATAGTGGTTGTCTCCCTTCTTTCCTTGAATTCTCCTTCGATTGATTTCTTTTTCTTCTGAAACCTCTGGTACGTCGTCCCCTCCTTTAGATGTTGCTTTGGTATGAATTTCAAGGCCGAAGATGCCTTGGATTCGTTGCGGTGGCGGAACCCTAGGCAACGACATGAATGACGATTTCTCCCTCGACAGTCGATTAAAATTGGGGCTTTCGGTGTATCTCTAATCCTCTCCTCCAAAACTCCTTGATTGCTTCTTACTGCTTCAAATATAAACTCTAGTTCGCCCGCAATCGTCTCCGCAAGAATCAGACTTCAGAATTGACCTAGAAATCGCGTTTAACAACAGAAATACGACACTGTAATAGTTTACGGCACTACCGTAAAATCGGTCGAGTTTTCTGGTCTGATGTTGTCTGGGCAATACGGCACCGTAATCTGGTTTACGGTACTACCGTAAAATTGGCTAAAATCTCTGTTCAGAAGTGACTGGAAAATACGGCCCGTGTAATCCTTTACGGCGGTGCCATAAAATCAAGCAAAGTTTCTGTTCTGAAGCGCTCTGAAATACGGTACCGTAATCTAGTTTATGGTACTGCCGTAAAATCCGAAAAACCTTCTATTCAAAAACTCCACAACATACAGCAGTGGCTCGGATTTTACAGTAGCGTATGAAAATACGGTACCGTAAAATAGGTTACGGCACGGCCGTAATTTGCTGAGTTGCTCCATTTTTTGTGAAATTTCTTGGGTGATCTCCTCTTGATGATGGTAACTCTTCTATGTGTTTGATTTTGCTTTAAAACTCCTTGAAATAATGCCTTTTTACCAGAAAATCGTGAAAAACCAAAATAGAAGAAGACTTTTGCAATATTCGATGAATTTAGCATGAAAACAAGTAATAAGATCCTCAATTTAGCATGAAAAGATATCTAAAATGATACAAAATATACTATATATTTTGGTGTCATCACTCAGCTGCTAGGGCCGAGCATGGAAGTGGGTCAGGAATAGGCTGCTCAAGGACATAGAGCTTCCTCTCGAGCTTGAGCACAATTCTCAAGTTCATATACCAATCCATCAAGTTGGATCCAACCAACTTGTCCTTCTAAAGGATAGATAGCAGTGACCAACCGCTAATGTTCGTTGCCATTGTTCTACAACAACCAAGAAATAGCAGATTAGTACTACTTCAAATCATGTAAACTGGACTTGTTTTAAATGATTATGGCTCCCACTATTTTAATCGAATTGACAAACCACAAAGTCAATCGGGAAGTTTAAGACTTCCTAGTGAGATGGGTTACTTATTCCACATGAGGCTTCGCATCCCACGAGGGTGAGATGAGATGCACAGAGTAACCCATGCTTCCTAAGGTGGGCACACCGGCCGATTGCTCCAAGCAATTCCCATTATTGAGACAATCTAGGCATTTCATGTCCAGCGAGGGCTGGATACAGCATGAAACCCTAACCTCTCAACGATGCCTCTAGAGTTTCTTCATGTGCCCAGCACATATGGAATTCTAGTCAAGTACATTCCTAACCGTTATGCCCAGGGCCAACGAGTTTTCTTGCGAAAGCGCGTCCAGGCTAAAACAAGACTGGGGAAACCATTGCCACCATGCACTTTCTAAAGATAAGTGGGTGTGTCCAACGAGGGTGGGAAACAGTTCACAACACCATTGTTGGGAAACCCCGGGGATATTTTATAATTTTCAGAGATAGAAATTACACAAATAAATTGCACAGCGGAAGCAATATCCACGAAACGAGCCAGTCCCAAAAGCCCAGTGAAGATCGCATGGCAGGGAGCCAACACGATGAGATAGAATATACCTTACAGCAAGATGAGGCTGATGTCGAGGTAGGCGC
This sequence comes from Costus pulverulentus, assembly GCA_027562315.1. Taxonomy (NCBI): domain Eukaryota; kingdom Viridiplantae; phylum Streptophyta; class Magnoliopsida; order Zingiberales; family Costaceae; genus Costus; species Costus pulverulentus. Next base: position 6,048 of record JANTFE010013597.1, on the reverse strand, counting down.
CCAAGTGTGCGCCCTCTGCAGTGTCACACACACAGATGCCTCGAGTCCTCTTCTTCCACTCCTGGTGCTAGCCTCGGGAAGAAGATCCAAGCCTTGTATCACCTTCTTCAAGTTGTGCCACCCTCCAAGAGTATGCGCCAAGGATGAAGAAGGATGGGAAGAGGAAAGCCGCCACTCTCTCAAGCCCTTCTTGCGCCAAGAGAAGAAGGAGAGGAAGAAGAACACTTGCGGCTAGGGTTTGATGGAAGATGTGCCTCTTTCCCTTGCTCTCGCTTCTCTATATGTTCTCACGCCTCCAAGGAGTAGAATGAAAGAGAGGGGGCATCTAGGGCCTCTTCTATAGAGCAAGGGGCGGCTAGGGTTAGGGCTAGGTGCATAATGAAGCAGCTTTGGCAATCCTAACCCCATTATACCCCTTAGGCGCCGATGGGGTTGGATCTCTCCCTATTATACCCCTTAGGCACCAATGGGGTTGTTATTGGGCCTCATTGGGTAATGAGCAAACCCAAACCTCATTGAATGGGTTGATTAAGCAATTGGAACCAATCCAATGCAACCCAAATCCAAATGTGACCTAACCATGGTCAAATTCGGGTCAACCTGCCAAAAATGATGTTTGGCTCCAATAACATTCTTCCATCTCATCAGGCCTATCGGTGCTGATTAAATCTCCCAAATAGATCCAAGTCATCCAATAACTCGATCATAAGGCTTCCCGATCAATACGAGAACTCGAGTATCAAGGTGTGCGACCCTGTAGGTTCCTCTGAAGTTGGCAGTGCCTACCTAACGTCACCACAAGCAGTGAGTGGCACCTAGCAGTGCATCGCTGCTACCCAAGTCATCGGAATGGATATCGACATCGAGATCCCAAACATTGTAATCAGGTACAGATGCATTACAGTCTCTTTGCCGAACTAATATCCGATTGGATAAGTGTGTCACCACTTGTTTTTATCCAATCTCATGGTCATGACTAAATCAGGTCTCACCTGGTTATGGCCATACACTTTCAGTCATAGAACCATAGAGGAGCTCCATGGATATCATGCTTCCCTTAGGAAGGGGCAAATCCTATGTCTGTCTATTGACTTTATCCTATGGGTCGCGACGTGCTCAATGACAACCGCTATTACCCCCCAACTACGGCGAGGTGTTAGGTTGTTTCAAAGCATGTCCCTAACCATATAGAATGGTCAATGATCTCAAGTCAAGGGATCAATGCATCTCCAATCACTTGTGAGGATAACTCGTGACACCAAGTCATTGCCTCACAGCGGGTCGGTCCAGTATATCCACCACTGATATACCCATATGTCTGAGTTAGCACCTCGTGCCTAACCAGCCTATATACCAGTCTCACAAGTACTAGAGTTGGCCCATATCCACTCTAGTACATCGACCGGGGATGATCATTTGAGCACAGATCCAATCTATCTCCATGGACATTATCATGTAAGTACATAATCGTAGATGTAGACAAACATTAATAATGACAATGCCAGAATGATATATATAAATATCAAAGTCAAGTAGTACAATAATGGACCATAACTAGGTCCTAGGGCATATACAGCAACAGTTGCATGACTCATCATTGACCGAACCATGTCCAACAAAGTTCGATTCCTCCTCTCAAACACATCATTCCATTGAGGTGTTCCAGGAGGAGTGAGTTGGGATATGATCCCACACTCCCTAATATAGTCAAAGAACTCACCGCTTAGGTACTCTCCACCTCGATCAAATTGAAGAGCTTTAATGGATCTTCCAAGCTAGTTCTCTACTTCATTTTTGAACTCCTTCAATTTCTCAAAGGATTCAAATTTATGTCTCATCAGGTAGACATAACCATATCCACTGAAGTCATCAGTAAAAGTAATGAAATAGCTGTGTCCTCCTCTGGCTTATTTATAGAATGGCCCACACACATCAGTATGTATGAGATCCAAAAACCTTGTACCCTCTCACCAGTTTTGGTGAAGGGTGCCTTTGTCATTTTCCCTAATAAACAAGGCTCACATGTGTCAAATTCCTCCAAGGAACTTGAATCTATCAATCCATTTGCTTGGAGTTGATGAATGCGATTCTTGTTTATATAGGCCAATCGACAATGCCATAGGAAGGCACCAATTGAACCACTCAGTTCGGTCCTTTTACTATTTACATTACAGATAGAACTATTCATGTCCAAGACATATAAACCATTGCACAATGTACCTTTCCCATAAAACATATTTGCAAATGAGAAAGAACAAGAGTTCTTCTTTATTTCAAATATAAATCTTTTCTTGCTAAGCAAGGGATAGATATAATGTTTTTGGTTAACGAAGGTACATAATAGCAATTGTCTAGTTCTAATTGAAGTCCTGAAGGTAGGGAGAGAGTCAAAATTCCTACAACAACAGCAGCAACTTGTGCCCCGTTTCCAACTCGTAGGTCAATCTCTCCAGGCTGCACCGATCTACTCTTTTTGAGCCCTTGCATATTTATACAAATATGAGCTCCACATGCTGTATCTAATACCCATGATACAAAAGTAGAAAGGTTGACTTCAGTAACATAAATACCTGAGCTTAAAGACGAAGGCTTGCCTCCCTTCTTCTCATTTTGAAGTTGCACCATGCCCTTCAACATGTGAGGTGGCCCTCCACATGAACAGCACTTATTGTTCCTGATCCTTTCCATCTTTAATTTCAGTTCCTTGGTCAAGCCTTTTGGCTCAACACACTGAATATCAACTTTAGGAGGATTGAGCCTAACCAACTCATTAAAGAGCTATCTTAGATTAGTAATAATCTCATAGCCACTCTTCAATTCATATTGCCCTTGAAGCTCGGGCGACATGTTGGTTAGCATCAATTGTGCAACCTCCAAAGTATCAGCCTGATGCTTATCAAAAGCATCCTTCTCAGCCGTTGAGGCCGAGCATGGAAGTGGCTGAGGAATAGGCTGCTCAAGGACATACAGCTTCCTCTCGAGCTTGAGCACAATTCTCAAGTTCCTATACCAATCTAGTAAGTTGGGTCGAACCAACTTATCCCTTTCCAGTGTAGATCGCAGTGACCATCTACTATTGTTCATAGCCATTCTTCTACAACAACCAAGAAACAACAGATTAGTACTACTTTCAGATCTTTTAATCTGGACTTATATTAAATGACCATGGCTCTCACTATTTTAATCAAATTGACAACCCACAAATTGACCATGGCTCTCCTAGTGAGATGAGATCCTCATTTCACAAGGGGCTTCGCGTCCCACGAGGGTGGGATGAGATGGACAAAGTGACCCATCCTTCTTGAGGTGGGCTTGCTAGCTGATTGCTCCGAGCAATTCCCCTTATTGAGACAGTCTAGGCATTTCATGTCCAGCGAGGGCTAGATATAGCATGAAACCCTAACCTCTCAATGAAGCCTCTAGAGTTTCATCATGTGCCCAACACACATGAAAATCTAGTCAAGTCCATTCCTAATCGTTATGCCCAGAGCCAACAGTTTCCTTGCGAAGGCGCGCCCGGTTAAAATGGACCGGGGAAACCATTGTCACCACACACCTTCTAAAGATAAATGGGTGTGTCCCATCAGGGTGGGAAAAAGTTCACAACACCACTGATCGATAGCTTGATGAGGGCTACACATTAGAAGGCTATTAGACTTGATATTTTATTTGAGGGTTTTTTTTTTGAGGTCTCATCAACTCAGTTTTATCTTATGTCAAACATTAAAAGCATGAAATCCTATAGTGATAACATAAGGATAAAACATCACAGGCATGCTTTAGTAGTTATAGAAATCAGTAAAGAATTATGTGATCATAGCCTATTCAAGACATTGAACCAACCCATGCCAAAGGAGGATCAACTCTTGACCGAGGACTCAAGCCCCAAAACCTAACCTAGCCGACCTCTAAGTGAATCTTCAAGCTCGGCTCCAAGGTCCTTCAAGGGCAAGCCGCTACCTTGCAGAGATCAAGAAAGCTAGCTCACAAGCCCGAAGGCTCGGCCATGCTTTCTTCTTCCACCAAGCAGGCTTGCGCCACCTTTGATGCTTGTTGTGCCATCAAGCAAGGATGCGCCATCAAGCATGCGCCATGGATGATGTAGGATGTGTCCCATAATCTTCATCTTGAATTTTACAAAACAAAAAGAAAAGATGGCACGCAGGCCGCACAAAGATACATGACAGGCATGCAAAGGCGCTTGACTCATGATCACAACATCATGCACAAACAAGGTACTTACTCATGCAATTCTACATGCTTATGAAAAACATAAAATCTGAAATTTTATTTTTTCATAAAACAAGTCTCTTTTCCTCATCTTCTTATCACAAATCTTTCAGTTATTTGCTATTAATTTTTCATGATGATTTCATAGATCCTATCGGCTGGCAATTATTGTCAGATCAAGAGACTCGGCTAGTCCGAAGACACAATTCCCGTCCTACTTGACAAAATTACGTACGCTTTTGATCTTAAATCAATCAAGAAAAATAATCCAAAAATCCAAAAGAGATTGAATAGAGGTTAGGAACAAGAAACCCTAATTTTTATATTTTAGAAAAACCATGCGCCATATGATCAAGCTATTTGCGAAAATAGAAATATGGCATGTGTGCATGAAAAGCATGAGAAACATCGTTCGAGGCTCGCAAGTCGCTCTGATACCACTGTTGGGAAACCCTGGGGATATTTTACAATTTTTTAGAGATAGACATCACAGATTACATTGCACGGCGGAAGAATATCACCGAAACGCCAGTCTCAAAAATCCTGTGAAGATGGTCAAGCGAGGGAGTCGACACAATGTGATAGAAAATACCTTAAGCATGCATGGATGATGATTTCAAAGTAGGCGCCCAAGTGTTCACCCTCTGCAGTGTCACACACGGATGTCTCGAGCTCTCTTCTTCCTCGCTTGGTGCTAGCCTCGGGAAGAAGATCCGAGCCTTAGATTCACCTTCTTCAACCTTACGCCACCTCCAAGGTACATGCGCCAAAGATGACGAAGGGAAGGAGAAGAAGCCGCCAAGAGGATGAAAACTTGTGGCTAGGGTTTGATGGAAGAGGAGACCGCCACTTGAACCCTTGCTCTCGCCCTCTTCTTGCTCACACCTCCAAGACAAATCATCTCATAAGAGGGATGGCTAGAGGTCTTATTTATAATAAGGAGAGGCGGTTTATGGATGGCAAGGATTAAGCCAAGTGGGCGGCTTGGAGAAGAAGTAGGAGAGCTAGATTAGGAATTAATTATTCAAGTCCTAATCCAATTAGGACTATAATTAATTACTTAAATAATCAGCCCTTTATGCCCCATCAAGTATCAATTAATATCTCAAGTGATTTGATCAAAGCCTAATCAAATTAAATCACTTGAAGATGTCAATTATACCATAAGGGCAACTCCTAATCCAATTAGGTGTTTTTATGCGCCAACTTGATGTTCTTCCCCACATTATGCCCTTTTTGTTGGGAAACCCCGGGGACATTTAACAATTTTCAGAGTTGTAAACATTCATACATTCATTGCACAGCGGAAGAATGTCCCCGAAACAGGCCGGTCCCAAAAACCCAGTGAAGATCGCATGCAAGGGAGTCGACACGATGAGTTAGGAAATACCTTAGAACAAGAAGAGAGTGATGCCGATGTAGGCGTCCAAGTGTCCGCCCTCTGCAGTCTCACACACACGGATATCTTGAGTTCTCTTCTTCCACGCCCGGTGCTAGCCTCGGGAAGAAGATCCAAGCCTTTAGGGAGATGTTCTCTTCTCTTGCGCCACCAAGATAGAAGATGATGCGCCAATAGAAGAGGGAAGACTATTCAAACCGCCAAGTGCTAATACTTCTTGTGGCAAGAGGAAAGAAGGAGAAGACTTGCGGCTATGAAAGGAGGAAGATGCGCCCTTGCTCCAAGCTTTCGCCACTTTACTTGTGTTCACACCTTCAAGGATTGATCATCATTATAAGGGGCGATTAGGGTCTTATTTATAGGGCAAGAGGCGGTTAGGGTATGGGCTAGGATCAAGACAAGTGTAAGGCTAGGATGAG
>JANTFE010013589.1:4759-22884 GCA_027562315.1 Costus pulverulentus | reverse complement strand
ATCTCGACTAAGGACATATAGCATGTCAGCCTAGCTGAACAGCTTTGAGACATTATTCAGAAGTACACTTATTGCTGCAGACAATGTAACAAACTGAATAACAACCATCGCCTTTATAAACATAAGAGTTTATACATGATACTGATACAATCCCAAGGCCTCAAAGATTAGCCTTAAGGGCATACCCCAACAGCATAAAGTGACTCATGCTTCTTAAGGTGGGCATGCCGGTCGATTGCTCTTGGCATTTCCCCTTATTAAAATAGTCTAAGCATTTCATGTTTAGTGAGGGTTGAATACAGCATGAAACCCTAACTTCTCAACACTGCCTATAGAGTTTCATCATGTGATCACCACAAATGAAAAACTAATCAAGTCTATCCTAACCGTTATGCCCAAGGCCAACGAGTTTCCTTGCAAAGGCACGTCCAGGTTAAAACTGGACTACGGAAACAATTATCACCATGCATCTTCTGAAGATAATTGGGTGTGTCCCATGAGGGTGGAAACAGTGCACAACACTACTGATCAATAGCTTGGTGAGGCGTACGAGTTAGAAGGCTATTTAAGACTTAATATCATTTTTGAGGGTTTTTGTGGTCTCATCCTCTTAGTTTTCTCTTTTTTTCTAATATTACAAGGATGCAATCCTATAGTGATGACAAAACAATAAAACATATCCAGGCATGCTTTAGTAGATAAGAAAAGCTGTAAACAAGCGATGTGGTCATAGCCTATTCAACACATTGAACTAACACATGCCAAGGGATGTTCAATGCTTGACCTAGGTGACAAACCCCAATAAGACCTAACGTAGCCACCACTAAGCTCTTTATCGATGTGCGACTCCAAGGTCCTCCATTCAAGGGATAGCTCTCAAACCCTAGAAGCGCTCCTAAAGGGCCAAAGCCTTGCTCCTTGCGCCATCAAGCAAGTTGCACCACCAAGAAGTGGCCACAAGCAAGATTGATTCAAGGAAGGATGCGCCAATCAAGATATCTATCTCATTCTTTTCTATATGCTCAAGAAAAATCATAAAATTCAGCTTTAGTTTTTCATTAAAACATTTCTTTCTACCTCAATGTGTCTTCACAAATCTAGGAATTTTCATTTCTCTCAAGGGTCTACAAGTGGTGCTTGCATGCTCCAAGCAGGCTTGCCGCCTACCCTTGCAATCCTCAACCTACCAAGATTAGGGCAATGACCCAGTCCATGCCTCGTATAATCTTGACAAGTCCCACACAGTAGGTGATGAAGCGCCTAATAGGTGAGGGGATCCATAAGCCATTTTCTAGGGTTGTACACAATGCTTGATAAAATGGGAGAGGGTCGTGAGATGAGGGAAGAGAAAATGCGTCAGAAAAGTGCAGAGAATCCGGTAGAAAGCACGACGAAACAACGACGAGTTCGATTAGGGCAACATGAATGCGAATGAAGACAACAACACCCAACAAAGTAACAGAACGCACTAACCTCGTAGCAAATTTAGCGAATTCCTGCAGCTCTCTTAGCGTGTTTAAGCTTAGCTTGCGTTGGGGGACTGCGGCTTTGTAGGGTTCAGCTCGCGCGTCTACGCAGCTAAAAAAAACCAATAACAAGAGATACCACGCCTCCGAAGAACGAACAGCCGTGGGTGAAGAAGAAAGGAGAAAGCCAACTCGGTATCAAAGCAAGAAAATAGAAAAAATAGGCAAACCTGACCCACCGGAGGGTGGGATTTACTTCTTATAAAGCTGGAAACCAAGCCGAGTAGAGACACCGGTCACCGACTCTTACAACTCTGTAGGCGAAGCAACTTCGCCTTCCACACAAGCTGGAAGCTCACTCTAGCTCACCAAGAGATCCATACCCCTAAGAGAACTCCCCAACACTTAGCCCTACCTCCTCTTTTATAGAATAAGAGGGGTGGGAACAAACAAAACACATAAGAGACAACCTACTCTAACAAACTAACCACTCTTGTAGGCCACTAAAGTGGTCAATCTGCAACTACAAGACAAGGAATAACAACTACCTAATATTCCCCGAAGCTGGTCGCACGATCCTGCGTCTTTGTACAGAGATGGTTTAGACGCACTCGGAGCACATCGCAACAAAACAGCAGAACTTCAATGTCATGGGCTGGGCCACCATTATCGCGGCTCGGTCCTGGACCATGTTGCTAATCAGATTAAGCAGCCCACTTGGAGTTGGATCTTCAGGGGGTTGGCTCGTAGTGCCCTTTGGCTGCACCACTTTGGTATGGATGGAAAGAGGGCTAATGACGCCCAAGAAATGGTCCGGGGGCTTACTTTGGCATTGGTATTGCCGGATTTCCACCTTGTTGGGCACCTTTGGGTCGTCATGGGGTGGAGCAACATAGTAGGGAGGGCGATGCACATCGAAACGGGGTCGTCGGGGCTTGATTTGATCTTCAGGGGCGAACACGGCCATGTTCGGAGTTGTCGAAATCCACATAATCAAGCACGGCTTGCTCATGACTAGGAGCACGCCCGTGACAGGAGTTGCTGAAATCCACAGAATCAAGCACAGCTTGCTCGTGACCAGGAGCATGCCCGTGACTGGAGTTGCCAAAATTCACAGAATCAAGCACAGCTTGTCCGTGACCAGGAGCACGCCCATGACTGGAGTTGCCGAAATCCACATAATCAAGCACGGCTTGCCCGTGACCAGGAGCACGGTCGTGCTTATTTCCAGGCACTTCGGCCAAAGCGGGCACGGTGTGTGGCACGGGCGTGGTGGCAGGCATGTCCGCAATCGCGTCCGTGGATGACCATGTCACAGCCGTGACGGTGGGCACGACCTGGCCGTGTCGGGGTCTGGGGAAATCTGGCTGAGGCAAAAATTCCGGGGAAAATTCTTGGGGTCCTGGGTAGTCTCCCCAAGTGTCTTTTGGAGGGATTGGGCTGCCCTCAAGTGTGTTCATGGGCCCGTATACTCTGCATCAGCTTCCGCTACGTGATCTGATGAGTTCTCCTCTGGAGAACTAGGGGGCAACGAGTCGTCGGGGTTAGATGGGCCCTCCAAAGGGCCGTGGAAGGGGAGGAGGTCCGCCATGTTGAAGACGGGGTGGATCCCCATGTCCTCAGGCAAGTCCAAAATGTAGGCGTTGGAGACGATCCGCCGCATCACTGAGTAAGGTCCCATGTAACGCGGCTGAAGCTTAAAATGCGCCCTATGGGATAGATGCTCCGGGTGGATACGCACCCTCACCATCTCACCTATAAAGAAATGATGTGGCCTACGATGCTCGTTGGCCTTCATTGCATTATGAATGTTGCCCGAAAACATACGACGCCGAACCTCATCATGCAGACTAGCAATATGCTGGGCAAAGGAATATGCATGCGGGGAGAGATGAGACTCCATGGGAAGGTCATGCAGGTCTATAGGTTTACGCGGTTGATGGCCCAAAATGATCTGGATGGGACTAAGACCCGTAGTCCTATTAGAAGCACTATTGTACGGGAATTCGACCATGGGTAGGATGGAATCCCAAGATTTCGGATGGTCACCAATGAGACAACGGTGAAGATTGACCAAACTGCGGTTAATGACCTAGGTTTGCCAATCGGTTTGGGGATGATTGGCCGTGGAGAATTTCAGAGTGGTGCGCAAGAGGGCCCATAGTGAGAGCCAGAAGTGGCTCACAAAATGCGTGTTGCGGTCGGACACGATGGTGGAGGGAAGGCCATGGAGGCACACAATCTCGCGGACAAAAAGATGTGCGACGTGAGAAGTGTCTGTAGTGCATTAACAGGGGATAAAGTGGTCATCTTCGAAAACCGATCAACAACAACGTAGATCGAATCGAAGTGGGAGGCGGTCCGAGGCAACCCAAGAACAAAGTCTATGCTCAGGTCGCGCCATGGGCCGCTGGCCACCGGCAATGGGGTACAGAGACTCGTGTTTGAAGGGCGGGGCTTGGACAACTGACACGTACCGCAATGGCCCACAACACGCTCAACATCCTTACGGAGGGAAGGCCAAAATAGGAGTTCCTCCGCCATCTCATGGGTCTTGTCACAGCCATGATGGCCGGTGATGCCACCCACATGAAGCTCGAGCTAAAGATGATCTCGAAGCGAAGAACGCGGGATGCACAAACGATTCCCCAATAAGAGGTAACCCTCGCACAATTGGTAGGGGGAGTCGGGGTCAGTGGACTCGGTCAAAGTGGCGTAGAGGGTGCCAAAATCAGAGCAAGTGGTGTACTCCTCTTTGACATGGTCAAAGGTATTGACGCGAGTGTGCATCACGCATAAGAGGGTCCGGACGCGACTCAAGGCATCCACGATGACGTTCTCCTTACCCGCCTTGTGATTAATCATGAAGGAATACTGTTGTAGGTACTCGACCCACTTAGCATGGCGGGCGCCTAACTTCTTTTGGGCATTAAGGAAGGAGAGGGCCTGATGGTCGCTATACAACACGAACTCGCAGTGGAGAAGGTAATGCCTCCACTGCCGGAGGGACTGAATGATCGCGTAGAACTCCTTGTCGTACGTGGAGTAACGCTGTCGAACCGCATTCAGTTTTTCGCTAAAGAAAGCCATAGGGTGGCCTTCATGACTAAGGGACCCACCGATGCCGGACCCAGAGGCATCGCACGCTACCTCGAAGACCTTCAAGAAATCAGGGAGGCGCAAGACAGGAGCGCTGGTCAGGGCGTCCTTAAGCGCGTCAAAAGCCCATTGAGCGGCAGGGGTCCACTCAAAGTCATCCTTAGAGAGACGCAGGGTTAAGGGGGTTGTAATTGTGCTGAACCCACGGATGAACCAGCGGTAAAAGCCCGCAAGACCCAAGAAACTACGAACCTCAGTCACGGTGCGAGGCTCAAGCCAATGCCGGATGGCCTCAACCTTCACAGGATCAACAGACAGGCCTTGGTCGGACACAATGTAACCAAGGAAATACACCTGGTTAGTCATGAAGGCACACTTCTTCGTGTTAAGGAAGAGGTGCTCCTTGCGTAGGAGTTCAAAAGTGGAGTGAAGATGCTCCAAGTGTTCATCGCGTGTCCAACTAAAGATTAGAATGTTGTCGAAGTAGACGACCAAAAACTTGCCCATGTATGGCCTAAGGACTTGACTCATCAAGCGCATAAACATAGATGGGGCATTGGACAACCCGAATGGCATGACGAGCCACTCATAAAGACCATCCTTGGTCTTGAACGCGGTCTTCCACTCATCACCCTCACGAATGCAGACCTGGTGATATCCGCTCCGGACGTTGAGCTTGGAAAACCAAGATGCGCCGGAGATCAAATCTAGCAAATCGTCTAGCTGAGGAATGGGAAATCGATACTTGACATTGATTCGATTGATGGCGCGGCTATCGACATACATGCGCATGACCCATCCTTTTTGGGTGTGAGGAGCGCGAGAACGGCGTAAGGGCTGAGACTCTCGCGAATGTACCCCTTAGTGAGGAGATCATCCACCTGAAGCTGTAGCTCAGCATGCTCTGCGGGGTTAAGGTGATGTTGGGGCAAGTTAGGGAGGGGTGCTCCCGGGAGAAGGTCAATCGCGTGCTGAATTTCCCTTTTCGGGGGAAGGCCATGAGGCAAATCCTCGGGGCTGATATCATTAAACTTGGCAAGGAGGGTGGACACCTCAACAGGAGGTGCCGGATCAAGGCAAGGGACAGGGTCCTGCACTTCACGCACCATGAGCGCGTAGACAGTCTTGGCCGCATGGGCCTCGCGAACCAGCGCGGGGGTGCACATGAGGGATACAATGGGGGAACGCAGAGGGGCAGGTGCCGAGGGCGTAATCAGGCCCTTAGAGGTGGACACACGAAGCTCCTTGGGCGGAGCCGGGATCAGACAGATCTTCTGCTCATCGTGGTCGAACACATAAGTGTTCGACCGACCATAGTGGATTACGTCTCTATCGTACAACCACGGGCGACCAAGGAGGACGTGAGCGACGTCCATAGTCGCAATGCCGCATAATACCTTCTCACGATAGTTCCCAAACGCGATGGGGACCTGACATTGGTGTGTGACCGAAAGGCTCATAGTATCAACCCATGCGATAGAGTATGGCCTCGGGTGGGGTTCAAGGGGAAGGCCAAAACGCGTGACTGCGGTCTAAGAGACCACGTTCAAGCTACTACCACCGTCAATGACGATCTTACACGAGTGCCCATTGCACTTAATGTAAGTCATAAAAATGCCCGAGCGCCTCCAATCCTCGGTAGGCGTAGGCTGCACAAGGTTGTAATGGACGATAAGTGTGGTTGGACTCGACCCCTCGCCACCAGTGTAACACTCCGCCTCAACGTTGTGCTCAGCGGGGGTTATGGTGGCGACGCGAGCCAAACCCGTGTCGGCTCGAGTGGGTTTCTTGGGACATTTATGCGACAAGTGACCCGGCTGCAAATAGTTGTAGCAAGTGATGCGACTAGAGGTGCCAACCGCGGGGGCCTTACCTTTTTCTTCCCAAGTTGGCCGAGAAGATGAAGCCTCGAGGTGTGGGCGCCTAGGGGATGGTTAGGCCGGGGGTGCGGGTCTCGGATCTGGACGAGGTTCTGGACCCTCAAGTCGCGCGTGGGGTTGCGGGGGCCCGCCCACATGAGGATGCCTGTGGGGGCCAAGGTCACTGCGTCTTGTAGCGCCGCGAAGGTCTTGCTCGATGTCTCGAGCGTGATGAAAAGTTTGGTCAAGGGTCTCTGATCCATACGTGAGTAAGGCTCGGCGGATATCCGCACGGAGCCCATTCTTGAATTTCGACAAAACTAACTTGGGGTCCTCCTGCAAATTGCAACGGAGTTGCAACGACTCGAAGGTGAGACAGTACTCCTCGACGGTACCTGACCCTTTGTGTAGGCCACTATATTGATCAAGAAGGCACTGCCTATACGAAGGGGGTACATAACACTCACGGAGGCGATACCGCATCTCCGCCCACTCAGTGACCGGGGGAAGAGCCTCTTGCGCATTTTGGTGCTCCACGTTTTCCCAATGTAAACGTGCAGGCCCCTCAAGTAAGGTGCACACATACCAAACTCGTGAGTGCGGAGGCCAGTCGCTAAGGTCAAAATACATGTCAACGGATGCGACCCAATCTAAGAACTGTGTGGGGACAAGACCACCTGTGAATGGTGCAGGGGTGTTACGAATGAAACGACAGAAATCGTCATCCACCCGAGGGCACTCAATGTGGGTTTGGGCTAGGGTTCGAGGTGCGGTCCAAGCGTGGCCAAAATGACCATCGGGCTGGGGCCCTTGTGCGGCCCAAACATCATCCTCATTGAGGGGATCATCACTGTAACTTGGGTTCCTTGGGACCTCATGAAGTCGTGGGTGACCCCATTCATCCTCGTGGACACGCCGCCGTGTGGGCGCGGCCATCGGGGGCAATTCTCTAGTTGGGGCTGGATTTGTGGACAGTAGGGATTAACCGAGTTCGGGCGACCATGCTCCGCGGACCTGTGTTGACCCATAAGGTGTTGGATCCTATCCAAAATCTGCTGTACCATGGCATGTGTGCTCGCTTGTTGAGCATCTACTCGCGTGGACAGCGCATCAAGCTTCGCATCGATCTGCGCCTCAAGCACAACCATAGACTCTAACCGGGTGTTAGCCCCTTCCGAAGGCTGAACCGACTCTTGGATTTTGGGGAAGGTTTCCGGGTATTGGGACGACATAATTTGTAACCGCGTAGTCATCATGCACAAACAAGGGGGACACGACTAAGGTAAAATGCTGAAAACACCGAAAGGATGCAAAAATATGCAGTGCGATGTTGAGGGAGCGTGCAAACGATAAGAATTGAATGTGCAACGTCCTCTAATACAAGAATTGATGAAGAGCCTAATAGGTGAGGGGATCTTTAAGCCGTACTCAAGGGTTGTACACAATGCTTGATAAAATGGGAGAACGTCATGAGATGAGGGATGTGAAAACGCGGCGAAAAAGTGCAGGGAATCCGGTAGAAAGCACAACGAAACAGCGACGAGTTCGATTAGGGCAACACGAATGCGAATGAAGAGAACGACACCCAACTAAGTAATACAGCGCACTAACCTCGTAGCAAATTTAGCGAATTCCTGCAGCTCTCTTAGCGCGTTTTAAGCTTAGCTTGCGTTGGGGGACTGCGGCTTTGCGGGGTTCAGCTCGCGTGTCTACGCGACTGAAACAAACCAAGAACAAGAGATACCATGCCTCCGAAGAACGAACAGCCATGGGTGAAGAAGAAAGGATAAAGCCAACTCGGTATTAAAGTAAGAAAATAGATAAAACAGGCGAACCTGACCCCCCGTAGAGTGGGATTTACTTCTTATAAAGCTGGAAACCAAGCCGAGTGGAGACACCGGTCACCGACTCTTACAACTGCGTCTTTGTATGGAGACGGTGTAGACGCGCTCGGAGCACATCGCGACAAAACAGCAGAACTTCGATGTCGTTGGCTAGGCCACCATTGTCGCAGCTTGGTCCTGGGCTGTGGTGCTAATCAGATTAAGCAGCCCACTTGGAGTTGGATCTTCAGGGGGTTGGCTCGTAGTGCCCTTGTGCTGCGCCACTTCGGTATGGATGGAAAGAGGGCAAATGACGCCCAAGAAACGGTCCGGGGCTTACTTTAGCATTGGGATCGCCGGATTTACACCTTGTTGGGCTCCTTTGGGTCATCATGGAGTGGAGCAACATGGTAGGGAGGTAGATGCACATCAAAACGGGGTCGTCGGGGCTTGATTTGATCTTCAGGGGTGAACACAGCCTGGCCGTGATGGTGAACACGTCTGTGTTCGGAGTTGCCGAAATCCACAGAATCAAGCACGGCTTGCCCATGACCAGGAGCACGCCCGTGACTGGAGTTGCCGAAATCCACCGAATCAAGCACGGCTTGCCCGTGACCCGGAGCACGCCCGTGACTGGAGTTGCCGAAATCCACATAATCAAGCACGGCTTGCCCATGACCAGGAGCACAGTCGTGCTTATTTCCAGGCACTTCGGCCGAAGCGGGCACGGTGTGTAGCATGGGCGTGGCGGCAGGCGTGTCGGCGTTCGCGTCCGCGGACGACCGTGTCACGGCCTTGACGGTGGGCACGGCCTGGCCGTGTTGGGGTATGGGGAACTCTGGCTGAGGAAAAAATTCCGGGGAAAATTTCTGGCGTCCTGGGGAGTCTCCCCAAGTGTCTTTTGGAGGGATTGGGCTGCCCTCAAGTGGTTCATGGGCCCGTATGTTCCTACATGAGCAAGTCTACCCTACATGCATGGGGAGAAGTTAATTCTCTCACAAGAGGGTCAATCCCGTAGGTGAAAAACAAATCAAAAAGAGGAGAGGTTAGGAATGAAAGATCTACAATTTTTCTATGTAAGAAAAACCATGTTCCAATGCAGAATTTTCAAAAATTTGAATGATATGTGAGCACACAAGAAAGCATTAAAACACCATTCGAGTCTCGCAAGTCCCTCTAATTAGGGGTTTCTAAAATTCTTTAATTTAGCATTTGTTGGGAAACCCCGAGGATTTTAAAACTTTGATTACATACATACAGCAAAAGCAATCCCCAAAATAGGCCTGTCCCAAAAACCTAGAAGATGGAGTCAAGCAAGAGGGTCGACACGGTGAGTAAGAGATGATACCTTAGAAGCAAGAAGGGGATGTGACGTAAGCGCCCAAGTGTTCGCCCTCTATAGTCTTACACACAACTGATGCTTGAGTTCCCTTCTTCCACGCCTTGTGCTTGCCTCAGAAAGAAGATCCATGCCAAGGGAGCCTTCCTTGATCACTTGCGCCACCCACAAAGAGGAGGAAGTGCCAAGAGGAAGAAGGAAAAAGAGGTGTCGCCAAGCCATGCCTTACTTGCGCCAAGAGGAGGAAGATGTATAGTGCTTGCAGCCTTGATGGAGGAGGATGCTCCAAAGTTCACCTAGCTTTCACCCCTCTTGTTGTTCACGCCTAGGAGAAGTTGTATGTTAGTGGGGTTCAACTAGAGTCCTTTAAATAGGAGCAACAGGTAGTTAGGGTTAAGAGAAAAGTCCAATTGATTAGGGCATGATTCAAGGAGTTTAATCAATCAATTATCTTCATTAAATCCTTAATCCCATATGTGCTTAAGCCTTACCTAAGCAAGCTGACACGTACCACAAGTGCACAGTATTATCGCAGTAATATAAAAGATTATCGATCCCACAGGGAGTAAGGTTAATTACTAGTAAATTTGAGTTTTAGAAGCTAAGCAATTAAAATTGGGGTTTTGGAAACCTGTAAGAAAACACAAGAAATCAATCACAACTACATAGAAGATGTTAATGGGAAAGGCATTGGGACTTCGGTATCCACCATGTTAATGAATCTATCTGACTGAAAACTTATCTATTACATGAGTTTATAGTATTGCATAAGGAATCTTCCCTCTAGTATAGGTTGCCCCCTTGCGGTCAGTACAACTTGGTAATTACATAGAACGATCTTCTACTCTCGTAGCATATCATTTTAAATAAATCAATTGAGTTCTATGAAAGATTATATTACCATCGAGAGAACCCTAACTTCCTTTGTGTTAGAAGTTCACAAATTTTACTTAGGAGATCCGCCAATACGATCCCACTTATAGTTAGGATCGTGTTGACTAACACACAACACTACATGGCCAAAGTAATATTATTAAATAGCAACAACTAAGTAAAATATGCTCATATAATCTTCAAAATAATAGAACAAGTTCGAACCACATGATAGAAAACATCAACGAACTTCAATCGAGTCCCGAATAGGGTTTTACGCAACAAAATCCATGTAAATCCAAGAAAATTGCAAGCAAATGTTGAGGGAAGGAAGAAGAAGAGAAATTGAACGTATTCCATGGGTTTCGTGATGATCCATTTTGAAATCGTTTCAAAATCGTCTCTGAAAGCTTGGTCGCCTGTGTTTCTCTCCCTAGCTGCTTCATCCGTCGATTCTTTGCTAATTTGGTAACAAGAAAAAGGGCTTTTATATTCCCTTGATTCGCCTCCCTCTTAGCTTCCTAAAACGTATTTTCTTTCTGTTTTTGGAATTTTTCTAAGCTTTAAATCGAGAGAAAACTGGAAGAAACTTGGAAACTCAATTGAGATCACGGGTGAACACAGGCACGTTCACCTGACTGTGAAGTGTTATGTGTAGATATGCAAAATAAGAATCACAGCCAAAGATTTTTGTGTTCACCTAGTCGTGAAGTGTTCTGTTCTTTCATAGAAAAATTATCTTCGATGGAATCATGGCTGAACACCAAAATCTTGGGTTGGCCGTGAAGTGTTCTATGAAGTTTCAGACCTTCAAGCAAATCATGGGTGAACCCCGAAATCTTAGGCAGGCTGTGATTTTGAAATAAACTCCGATTGATCCCAAATTTGTTGTGTAGACTCGTCTCCTTATAAGAAATCACTCTATAACTTTAGAATCTCCAAAGTACCTAAAAAATGAGTGATTTTACCTGAAATAGCACAAAGATGAGAGAAAGAGAAGATTCCAAAGGAAATAAGTAAATAAGTCTATATGGGGCATAAAAACATCAAAATTAGCCTTGTTTTGAGATAAAATAATACTAGAAATCACTAATAAAATGTAAGGCATCATAAGCCTCAGCCTTATGTGCCCAATCCTTTCCTAATGAATCAAACCTTCCATGCATGCGCCAAGACCTAGTCAAAGCATCATGAGATTTCCTAATGAGGCATCAACGCAAATCCTAATCCAATTAGGAGTCTAATTATACCAATAATTAGCCCACATGCGCCTAATGCTTTCCAAGGGAAGCCTCATGTGATTAAATCAAATCAAAGTTAATTTGATTGATCTCAATCACCAATATCATGTCATATGTGTCACTCCTAATCCAATTAGGAGTCATATGCACTCAAGCAATAATATCAGCCCCATTATGCCCTTAAGCCCGTATAACTTATTCTCATGGCCCATTGGGCCAAGCTAGATTTCATTTAAGCAAGCTAATTAAGCCATCGGACCCAAACTGATGCAACCCAGGTTAAATACGGCTAACTATGGTTAACTCGGGATCAACCTGCTAAAAATGAAGTATAGCTCCAATAAGTCTCTTCCATCTCATCAAGCACCTTGGCGCTAATGAAATCTCTCAAATAGATCCAAGTTATGAAATAACTCGATCTAAATGCTACCCGATCAATACGAGAACTCGAGTATCATGGTGTGTGATCCTATAGGTTCCTCTGACGTTGGCAGTGATGAATTTAAGTCATCACAAGTAGTGAGTGACACCTAGCAGTGTATCGCTGCTACCCAAGTCATTTGAATGAATATCAACTTCGACATCCCCATCATCGTAACAAGGTACCGATGCACTACAGTCCCTTTACCAAACTGATATCCGATTGGACAAAGTATGTCACCACTTTGTTTATATCCAAACTCATGGTCATGACTAAATCAAGCTTTCACTTGGGCATGGCCATACACTTGCAATCATGCATCCATAGGGGAGGCCTGTGGATATCAAGCTTCTCTCAAGAAGGGGCAAATCCTATGTCTGTCAATTGATCTTCTCATATGGTTCGTGATATACTCAATAACAACTGTTATGACCTCCCAACTACGGTGAAGTGTTAGGTTATATCAAAGCACATCTCTAATCATATAGAAGGGTCAATGACCTCAAGTTAAGGAATCAATGCATCTTTTGTCACTTGTGAGGTTAACTCATGATACTAAGTTAGAGCCTCACAATGGGTCGGTCCAATATACCTACCACAGATATACCCATATGCCTACGTTAGCACTATGTGCCTAACTAGCTCATATACCAGTCTCATATGTACCAGAGCTGTCCTTTATTCACTCACGTACTTGACTCGGGACATAAGTTTGAGCCTAGATGAAATCTGTCACCAGAGACATAATCATGTATGTAAACAAATAATGCATATGTAAACAAAGCATAATAATGACAATACCAGAGTGATATATATAAAATATTAATGTGAAGTAGTACAAAAGATAGACCAACAACGGGTCCAAGGGTATATACACCAACAATCTCCCACTTGTACTTAGACCTAGAATGTAGCCAATATCGTGCTCGGTCCCTGAGAGAGAAAGGAAACAACCTTAGGTTTAGTGCATTATCAGAAACTCCATAAATTTTAATAGTATCAAAATATTCAATAAAAAGATGTAAATGCTGGTATGGATCTTCAATTGGATCTCCTCCAAATTGGTTCTGCTGAATTATGGTCAAGAAGACAGGATTGATCTCAAAATTAACTGCTTCAATAGTTGGTCTAACAATGCTGAAGTGTATTTCTCGTGCAAGTGTACAGATACTCGAAGTAATAAAGAAAGTATCGAATCCACAGGGACCTACATTGCTGAGTACCGAATAATTGATTTTTCACTGTCTAGGCAATCGAAACAGTGCAAACTAGCAAACGAAGACCAAAGCGCTGAAATAGAATTATCAGAGAGAGAAGATGGGACTAGGGTTTCCTTCACTCTAATTTCTATGACTGGACATGAATAATGATTTTGTCAGTTTAATATCAATATGATAAAGATGTAATTTACTTTATTAAAAGGATTGTCTCACTTTCATGTCGACAACCATGAAGAGATCAATCCTCGCTCTCGTGCAAGATTTATCCCAAGCTAAAGATAAGTAAATCATCAAACAAAGAACTCAAGGATCACTTTCGTGCATCCGAATTCTAGGTTGATAATCTCTAGTGAAATCTCAAGGATCACTTTCGTGCATCCGAGTCTCGATACTAGTTTTACTCATGGTTCACCAACGTTCTGATCCTTGCTTTCGCACAAGATCTCCACGTTTGATAACTTAGACTCAATCTTTAGATTCATATCATTCTCATGGCAACTAATCTACTAGAATTAAACAAATAAGAACTAACCTAAGAGGGTTCCTAATATGAAATTCTAGGGTTCCAAGTTCTCAAGCAAATTACTTTTCAGTCTATTGCGAAAACTCTAAAACATGCACAATAATATGGATCTAAAAAGAGTCTAAGATCAATTATCACATGAGTAAAATTATCATGCTAAGATTAAACGTGACAGAATAATGGAAAAATAGTCATCTAGTCATTAAAATTCAACTGAATTTATCCCCCATGTCCCAAAGAGTGTCTAAGCTTGCATGGAAGGAAGATTACAATAATTCATGTTAAAGGAAATCGAAAACAAAGAAGAAAATATTACAGTACGGTCGTAAAGAAGTTTACGGCCGTAATCTTGGCGCAACAGCCGCAGCGCTCGGATTTGTGTTTATTTCTCTTTTGGCGCAACAGCGGCAGCGGCCGTAAAGAAGTAGACCCCGGTTGACCTTTGGGTGACCACGTTTGACCTCGATGGACTAGGTTCAGTCAAGTGGTCAAATATTGGGTTTAAGCTTTGGTTTTGTTCGGAGGTTTTTTGCGATTGATTTAAACGTAACATGGGGGCCCGCGACTTAAGTGTTAAATTGAATATTTATATTCAATTAATACACAACTTAAGTCATGGGGGCCACACAAAACTTAAGTGAATATTTATATTAGATATATTCATCACTTAAGTTGTGGATCCGCATCCATTAAGAGATAATGGATCTAGGTGCATATTAATTATGAAAATTCGTAATTAATAAAGCCCAAGCCGAAATCATCTATATAACTCATCAAAACCTAGCCGTTCCTCTTGAATCTCTTCTCCATGGCGACTACATGCAAGGAGGTGTCGACTACCTCCATGGATGACAAGTTTCATCCCCTCTAGGTGCTTGAGACCACCTTAGAGCTTCTTCCTTTCTCCATGGCGCATCCTTTGGAGGGATTGGCGCAATAGGAGATGAATCTCCTTCTCCATGGCGCCTCCAAGAGAGAAGTGGCGCCACCTTCATGGTGGCAACACCTTCTTCTTCCATGGGCACAAAAGAAGGCTTGGAGCCTTCCTCCTTCTTCGATGATGTATCCCTTGGAGGGATTGATGCACGAAGAAGGCTAATTCTTATCATGGGCGCAACTTCCATGAAGTTGGCGCAAGTGGAGAAAAGAGGAGAAGAAGAGAAGTGATGGTATCTCTTCTCATCATCATAGGCACTTCTTGTTAGGTTGTTGCCTATATTGGATGAGAAGTAGAACAAGAATCAAACAAAAAACCAAAATCATAAACTACATCATCAACAGCATGAACGCTACAACAAGAATTAGCATATGCAGGTTTTTTTAGTGAATTGTTCAAATCAAACTCAATTTTATTATCACCAATATTTAGAGTGAGTTTACCATTCTTTACATCAAAAAGTGCTCCAATAGTGGCTAAGAATGGTCTACCAAGGATAATAGGAATTTTCGCATCTTCCTCTATTTCAAGAACCACAAAATCAGTAGGCACAAAATACTTACGAACTTGGATAGGAACATCCTCAAGAATACCTACTGGATACTTCACTGAGCGATCGACGAGCTACAAAGATATAGAAGTCAGCTTGAGCTCTCTCATGTCCAATCTCCTGCAAACAGATAATGGCATTAGGCTCACACTAGCCCCCAAATCACATAAGGCTCGGTCAAAAGCCATACTGCCAATAAAACAAGGGATAGAAAAACTACCTGGATCCTTCAATTTGGGTGGCATTTTGTTTTGGATAACAACACTACATTCCTCAATTAAAGCCACAGTGCCGTAGTCCTCTATTTTTCTCTTATTAGACAGTATTTCTTTCTAGAATTTGGCATATGTGGGCATTTGAGATAAAGCTTCAGTAAATAGAATGTTAATGTAAAGCTTTTTCAAAACATATAGAAATCTCCCAAATTGGTGGTCTAACTTTTCTTGCATTAACCTTTGAGGAAAGTGTATAGGTGGCTTGTAAAGAGGAGGCAAATTAGGTTTAGGATTATCTCTCACACATGGCTCATCACCTTTTGGTTCATCACCCTTTTGAGGTTGTAAACAAGTTTGGGACTCCTCATGTGAAGAAGATTTTCCTAACTCTAGTTTCCTTTCATGGTCATCATCAAGCTCTTTTTCATTATTCGCAACTTTCCTTCTAGGTTCTCCTAATTGTTTCCCACTTCTAGTCATGATAGTATTGTAGTATTCATCAGGCATTTGATCTTCTAAAGTTTTATTGTGGATAGCTAAGAATTCCACTTGAGAGGCAAGTCAACTAATCATTTCCTTCATATCTTCAATTTCTTTGTTTTGATTTTGCATGAGTAGACTTTGATTTGTCATAAACTTATCAAGAAAAGATTCTATACTAAGAGAACTTACCTTTTCAGTTAGGGGTTGGCATTCCTTGCTTTCATCCTTACCATCACAATATAGCAGTTCTTCTTCAGGGTTCCATTGGTTATGGTTTAAGGAAATTTCTTCAAATAGGGTGAAAGCTTCTTCAATGGTCTTGCCCATGAGGGCTCCTCCTGCAGTAGCATCAACGATTAGACGGGTATTATAAAGTAGACCATAATAAAATATATGAATTAAAACCTAATTTTCAAGGCTATGGTGAGGCCACTTCCGTTGTAAATCATTAAATCGCTCTCATGCCTTGCTGAATGATTCTCCATCCTTCTGTTTAAAGCTTGTTATTTGATTTCTCTATTAGATGGTTTTAATTGGTGGAAAGTACTTCATCAAGAAAGTATTTGACAGTTGTTCCCATGTAGTGAAAACACCAGCTGGTCTAGAATGTAGCCAATATCGCGCTCGGACCCTAAGAGAAAAAGGAAACAATCTTAGTTTTAGTGCATCATCAGAAACTCCATAAATTTTAATAATATCACAATATTCAATAAAAAGATGTAAATGCTGATATGGATCTTCAATTGGATCTCCTCCAAATTGGTTCTGCTGAATTATGGTCAAGAAGGCAGGATTGATCTCAAAATTAACTGCTTCAATAGTTGGTCTGACAATGCTGAAGTGTATTTCTCGTGCAAGTGTACAGATACTCGAAGTAATAAAGAAAGTATCGAATCCACAGGGACCAACGTTGCTGAGTACCGAATAATTGATTTTTCACTATCTAGGCAATCGAAAGAGTGCAAATTAGCAAACGAAGACCAAAGCGCTGAAACAGAATTATCAGAGAGAGAAGATGGGACTAGGGTTTCCTTCACTCTAATTTATATGACTGGACATGAATAATGATTTTGTCAGTTTAATGTCAATATGATAAAGAAGTAATTTACTTTATTAAAAGGATTGTCTCACTTTCATGTCGACAACCATGAAGAGATCAATCCTCGCTCTCGCGCAAGATTTATCCCAAGCTAAAGATAAGTAAATCATCAAACGAAGAACTCAAGGATCACTTTCGTGCATCCGAATTCTAGGTTGATAATCTCTAGTGAAATCTCAAGGATCACTTTCATGCGTCCGAGTCTCGATACTAGTTTTACTCATGGTTCACCAACGTTCTGATCCTTGCTTTCACACAAGATCTCCACGTTTGATAACTTAGGCTCAATCTTTAGATTCATATCATTCTCATGGCAACTAATCTACTAGAATTAAACAAATAAGAACTAACCTAAGAGGGTTCCTAATATGCAATTCTAGGGTTCCAAGTTCTCAAGCAAATTACTTTTCAGTCTATTGCGAAAACTCTAAAACATGCACAATAATATGGATCTAAAAAGAGTTAGAGATCAATTACCACAGGAGTAAAATTATCATGCTTAGATTAAACGTGACATAATAATGGAAAAATAGTCATCTAGTCATTAAAATTCAACTGAATTTATCCCCCATGTCCCAAAGAGTGTCTAAGCTTGCATGGAAGGAAGATTACAATAATTCATGTTGAAGGAAATCGAAAACAGAGAAGGAGAAAATATTATAGTACGGCCGTAAAGAAGTTTACGGCCGTAATCATGGCGCAATAGCGGCTGCGCTCGGATTTGTGTTTATTTCTCTTCTGTCGGATCTCCAATCACGCTGAAAATTCTGGGACACCTTCTCCTCCTCTATGCGTAGCTTCCACTAAAATTGTTGGGGTATGCCCTTAAGGCTAATGTTTGAGGCCTTGGGATTCTATCAGTATCATGTAAGGCAATGGTTGTTATTCAGTTTGTTACATTGTCTGCTGCAATAAGTGTACTTCTGAATAATGTCTCAATGCTGTTCAGCTAGGCTGACATGCTATATGTCCTTAGT
>JANTFE010013585.1:24149-35960 GCA_027562315.1 Costus pulverulentus | reverse complement strand
ACCTGAATAACAACCATTGCCTTTATAAACATAGAGTTTATACATGATACTGAAATAATCCCAAGGCTTCAAACATTAGCCTTAAGGGCATACCCCAACAGTATGTCCATGACTCTGAAAATTTATAAAATGTCCCCGGGGTTTCCCAACATTCCTGACTATAGTCCTTGAACTGAGAGAGCAGCATAATCCCTCAACATCCGATTATTGTTGTTCCCCACACCTTGGGGTGCTTGATCATTATTCAGGTTCAGCGGACTATGTTCCATTTGAGTTTGATCTTCTTTTCCCTGAAGTTGCTTAAGTTTCCTCTTTCTGAAAGTCCTCTCTATCTCAAGATCTATCTCAAAAAATTCTCCTGCAGGCAACTTCTTTGCATAAAAAGATGTCAAGCATAGTTATGAACCTGAAGTACGTAATAGATGAAATGAAAACAAATATCAGTAAAGCAACAAAAATAAATAAAGCTTAGTTTACCAATACTCAGAAATATACTAATATCAACCGTTGCTCCCCGGCAATGGCGCCAAAAACTTGATACGTCCCATGTTAGTGTTATGCCCTAAGACCTATGTTTTGGTCTGGACAAACGTACTACATACTTTGATATTCATAGATATCCTGGCATTGTCGTTGTCATGGTTTATTATACATCTGTGCATATGTATGTTTACATGATGATGTCCCTCGAGATATTACTATCTCAGTTTGCTTATGTCCCGAGTCGAGTTCCATAGTGGATAGGGGACAGCTATGGTGCGGGTGAGACTCGTTTATGCGCTGGTTAGCATGGGTTGCTTAACGCAGGCATAAGGGTATGTTAAGGGAGATATATTGGAACGACCCACCGTGAGAGTTCTTTGTGGTGTCTCAAGAAGAATCTCACAGTGATAGAGTTGTATCTGTCCTTTGACTGGAGGGAGATTGTATCTCTGTGTTGTAAGGGATATGCTTTGATACAACCTAACGTCTCGCCATAACAGGGAGGCCATAATGATTGTTATTGGGTATATCTTAAGCAATGTGAGAGGTGCATCTTGCCGACAGAGGATTTGCCCCTTCCCTATGTGGAAGCTTGATGTCCATGGGCCCCTAGATGGTGCATGACTGAAAGTGTGTGGCCACACCCAAGTTTGGCCTGATTTAGTTATGACCATCGTAGTTGGAATATACAAGTGTGACACGCTTGTCCAACTTGGACGATCAGCCTGGCAAAGGGACATGCATACTCTTATTCCTTGTTGTGTCTGCAAGTGCACGAATACTCGAAGTAATAAAACAAATATCGAACCACAGAGACCTTGTTACTAAGTACTGAATAATTGATTTCTTGCTAGCTAGGCAATCGGAAAATAGTGAATCAAACTATCGAAAAGAACACGGAGAAAATATCAGAGAAGGGATCGGGACTAGGGGTTCCTCTACTTTAATTTCTAATGGCTAGATTAAGATAAGTGTCTGTCAATCCAATTTTACCATGATAAAGGTATAGTTTACCTCATAAATAAATTGTTTCGCTCTTGCACAAACAATCGTACAAAGAACCGATCTTCACTCTCGTGCAAGATCTATTCAATGCTGAAAATAAGTAAACCATCAAATAAGAACTCAAGGATCACTCTCATGCATCCGAAATCTAAATTGATAACCTCAAGTGGAAACTCAAATATCACTCTCATGCATCTGAGTCTCAACACAAGTTTTACTCAAGGTTTTCTGACGACTCGATACTCAATCTCTTGCAGCATCGAATCAGGTCGAAAATATTAACTCAATACAATGAATCATAAAATCAACAAGACATTAAAATTCTCTAAGAATTAGAATTCAAAGAACAACCTAATCTCTTACGATAGTTCCAAACTCGATAATTCTGAGGGTTCCGAATTTCAAGCAATCAACTTCTCAGTCTATTTCACAAAATTATAAATCATGCTGATATCGAGATGCAAAGAAGAATTAAAGAACAATTAATCACAAAAGTAAAATTATCACAATAAAATCAGTTTGACAAAGTTAGGATTTTCTAGTCATTAAGAAACAAAGAGATTACACCCCCAAGTCCCAAAGAAAAATTAAGCTACCATGATGAAGGAATTACAATAAAACATGTTTCTGTATGAATATGAATAAAAAAGAAGAGAAAAGAGTTACAAAACAGTGCTGTAATGAAATTACAGCACCGTAATCGCTTAGAACAATGTTGTCACCGCTATTTCATTGATTTCTCCTCTAATCGGAATCTTTTTGCTTTGAAACTTCAGATGCAAGTTCTCCTTCACTAGGCCAAGCTCTCTATCAAATTTCATGGCCGGAGATGGTCTACAGGCTGAGAACCAATGAACCCTAGCAATTCTGCCTCTCCCTCAATTTCGCCGTCGATCCATCCCAAAAATTGAGGCTTTCGGTGCCTTTTTCTTCTCCTTGTTGAGACGAGTCCGCCACTTCTTTCGGATCCCAATTTGGACTTCGGAATCAAAAGATAAGGTCTTTTTAATTTTTGGGCAAAAAAATCAGAATTCTGACTTTCAGAATACGGTACCGTATCCGGAATACGGTGGTGCCGTATTTCTTTCTATGAGTTCTGGGCAGAAAACACGGTACTGTGTAGTTTCATACGGCAGTGCCGTATTTCACCTAAAGCCCTTCTGGTTGAAATTGATGGAAAATACGGTACCGTGAGAGTTTCGTCTAGAAATACGGTAGTGCCGTATTTGTGTTAGAACTTTCTGGTCAGAATCGCCACAAAATACGGTACCATGTATCTTCATACGGTAGTGCCGTATTCTTGTCAAATATTTCTGGTCGGAAATGCTGAATAATATGGTACCGTGCGATTGCATACGGCAGTGCCGTATTTCACCTAAAGCATCCCTTGCGAAATACGGGTACCGTGATAGTTTTGCTCCAAAATACGGCAGTGCCGTATTTTTGCTAGAAGATCCCTTTTGACTTGAAATTTGATGGGAAGACTCCTCTTGATGTCTAGAATTCGTTCATGCATTAGGATTGCTCGATAACTGGTGATAATGATGCCTTTTTACCAGAAATTGATCAAAAACCAAAGACGGTGTAGATTCCGAAGTATATGATAAAAAAGGCATAAAAACAAAGCAAGAGAGTAAGATCATGGCTCAAAAGACTACTAAATAAGTATGAAAAACATGATGAAATTTAGAGTCATCAAACCATCTCACTTTGGAAATTTTCTAGTTTCCCGGATTGACATAAGAGGGTTGTCAATCTGATAAAATAGTGAGAAATAATCATTTATTTAAAGTCCATATTAAATGATTGAAAATGTAGTACTAATATGCATGTCTTTGTTGTAGATCATGTCTACGAACAATAGCGGATTAAAACTGTGATCCGTCCTTTGGGAGGACAAGATGGACTAGTGTCGAAACTTGAGGGGTGACCCCAAGCTCGTGCGCTATAAAAGGCAACACTAGAAAGAGGTGAAGAGAAGGGTGACTCCTTCGTCTTCAGACTCATGTATTTACGTGGTTGAAGTCAACATGTCTACTTCGAACACATGGGTACTTGATATCGCATGTGGAGCGCATATTTCTACAAGTATGCAAGGGCTCAAACGAAGTAGGACAGTTCGACTAGGAGAGATTGACCTTCGGGTCTGTAACGACGCACAGGTTGCGGCTGTGACCGTGGGAAACCTCACTCTCTCACTGCCGTCAGGGCTTCAACTAGAACTCAATCGTTGTTACTATGTACCATCGATTACCAAGAACATCATATCCATTCCTACCTTAGCGAGGAAAGGATTCAGTTTTGCAATCAAAGATAACACCTGTTCTTTTTCATTGGCAGACATGTTCTATGGTTCTGGTACTTTATGCAATGGCCTGTATGTCTTGGACATGCAGAGTTCTATGTACAATGTAAATACTAAAAGGATCAAGCTAAGTGGTTTCAACAACACTTAACTTTGGCACTGTCATCTAGGGCACATCAACAAGAATCGCATCCAACAACTCCATGCAAATTGATTCTTAGATTCAGATTCCTTTGAGGAATTTGATGTTTGTGAGCCTTGTTTGCTGGGCAAGATGACAAAGGCACCATTCACCAAGAAAGGTGAAAGGGCCACCGGTTTATTGGATCTCATACATAGCGATGTGTGTGGGCCATTCAACAAACAAGCCAGAGGTGGGTTTATATACTTCATCACATTTATTAACGATTTCAATAGATATGGATATGTCTATCTGATGAGACATAAGTCAGAATCCTTAGAGAAATTCAAGGAGTTCAAGACTGAAGTAGAGAACCAGCTTGGACGATCTATAAAGGCTCTTCGATCTGATCGAGGCGGAGAGTACTTGAGCCATGAGTTTGTTGACAATCTGAAAGAGTGTGGGATTCTCTCATAGCTCACCCCTCCCGGGACACCCCAATGGAATGGTGTGTCTGAGAGGTGGAATCGAACCCTACTAGACATGGTTCGGTGCATGATGAGTCAAGCAACTCTACCTCTGTATCTTTGGGGACGTGCCTTAGAGACAGCTGCTTTGACACTGAATAACATTCCATCTAAGAGTGTTCCCGTATCTCCACATGAGTTGTGGACTAGGAGATGACCTAACCTCACATTTATGAGGATCTGGGGATGCGAAGCTTTTGTTAAGCGTCAAAATTCTAGTAAGCTAGAGCCCAGGTCAGATAAATGTGTGTTTGTGGGGTATCCTAAAGAAACCAGAGGATACAACTTCTATAATCCCACTGAGGACAAAGTTTTTGTCGCCCGTGGCACTGTCTTTCTTGAGAAAGAATTCATCTTGAAAGAAGCCAGTGGGAGAAGTTTTGATTTGGACGAGGTCCAAGATCATCCACAAGACACAGAGGTTGAGATGAAATCTGACCCACCAGTACAGGTTGTAGCCCAACCTGAGGCTCAGGCACAGGCTCCACGTAGGTCTGAGAGGGTACGTCGTGCACCTGATAGGTATGAGTCACTGCCGACTCTACACGACGACATTCTCATTATTGAGAATGAACCTAAGACTTATGAGGAAGCAGTCGCTAGACCAGACTCTGAGAGATGGCTCGAGGCCATGAGGTCCGAGATGAATTCTGTGTCTGCTAACTAGGTTTGGGACTTGGTTGAGCCGCCTAATGGGGCAAAACCTATAGGGTGTAAATGGGTCTTCAAGAAGAAGACAGACATGGATGGCAACGTAGTTACCTACAAAGGTAGACTAGTTGCAAAAGGTTTCAGGCAAGTCCATGGGGTGGACTATGACGAAACTTTTTTGCCAGTTGCCATGTTTAAATCCATTCGGATCATGCTTGCTTTAGCTGCCTACTATGACTATGAGATCTGGCAAATGGATGTAAAAATAGCATTCCTTAATGGAAACTTGTCAGAGGATGTGTTTATGACACAACCTGAGGGGTTCGTTCACCTAGCCAATGCTCATAAAGTATGTAAGCTGAAAAGATCCATCTATGGATTAAAACAAGCCTCTCGAAGTTGGAATATTCATTTTGATGAAATTGTGAGAGATTATGGCTTCCTCAAGAATGAAGACGACGCCTGTGTGTACAAGAAAATCAATGGGAGCTTGGTCACATTTTTGGTCTTGTATGTCGATGACATACTACTTATCGGAAACGACGTCCCTACGCTTCATGCTGTGAAGACATGGTTGGGGAAGTGTTTTGAGATGAAATACTTAGGGGAGGCCACCTACATTTTAGGTGTGAGGATTTACTCGGATAGATCCAAGAAACTCCTAGCCCTGAGTCAGAGCACGTACATAGACAAAGTGCTGGAAAGGTTTCACTTGGAGCACTCCAAGAAGGGATACCTTCCCATGAGGCACGTGCATAGACAAAGTGCTGGAAAGGTTTCACATAGACAAACTCTTGTCCCTCTACACAGGCTGAGAAAGAGGAGATGAGTCGATTCCCTTATGCATCTGTAGTGGGATCCCTCATGTATGCCATGTCATGTACAAGACCAGATGTGGCTTATGTAGTGAGCATAACAAGTAGATATCAGTCTAACCCCGGTGTCCAGCATTGGACAGCCGTGAAAAATATTTTGAAGTATCTGAGGAAGACGAAAGATTTATTCTTAGTCTACGGTGGACAAGAAGATCTGTGTATACAGGGTTATACAGATGCTTCTTTCTAGTCAGACACAGATGACTTCAAATCGCAGTCTGGCTATGTGTTCTTGCTAAACGGAGGTGCTGTTTGTTGGAAGAGCTTCAAGCAATCCACAGTAGCAGACTCTACAACAGAAGCGGAGTATGTTGTGGCTTCTGAGGCAGCCAAAGAAGCTGTTTGGATCAAGAAGTTCATTTCTGAACTTTAAGTGGTTCCTAGTGCTGCTGATCCCATTGAACTCCTTTGTGATAACAATGGTGCGATCACGTAGGCCAAAGAACCAAGATCACATCAGCGATCCAAACACATATTAAGGCGCTTTCACCTGATCTGAGAGATCATAGACAGAGGTGATGTAAAGATATGCAGAGTTGACACAGAGAACAATCTAGTAGACCCACTGACCAAGGCTTTGGCGCAGCAGAAGCATGATGGTCATACTCGAGACATGGGGTTAAGGTACCTCAACGATAAGGTCTGAGTGCAAGTGGGAGATTGCTAATGTTATGCCCTAAGACCAATGTTTTGGTCTGGACAAATGTACTACATACTTTGATATTCATAGATATCCTAGCATTGTCATTGTCATGGTTTATTATACATCTGCGCATATGTATGTTTACATGATGATGTCCCTCGAGATATTACTATCTCAGTTTGCTTATGTCCTGAGTCGAGTACCATAGTGGATAGGAGACAGCTATGGTGCGGGTGAGACTCGTTTATGCGCTGGTTAGCACAGGTTGCTTAACACAAACATAAGGGTATGTTAAGGGAGATATATTGGAACAACCCGCCGTGAGAGTTCTTCGTGGTGTCCCAAGAAGAATCTCACAGTGATAGAGATGTATCTGTCCTTTGACTTGAGGGAGATTGTATCTCTGTGTTGTAAGGGATATGCTTTGATACAACCTAACGCCTCGCAGTAACAAGGAGGCCATAATGGTTGTTATTGGGTATATCTTAAGCAATGTGAGAGGTGCATCTTGCCGACAGAGGATTTTCCCCTTCCCTATGTGGAAGCTTGATGTCCATGGGCCCCTAGATAGTGCATGACTGAAAGTGTGTGGCCACACCCAGGTTTAGCCTGATTTAGTTATGACCATCGTAGTTGGAATATACAAGTGTGACTCGCTTGTCCAACTTGGACGATCAGCCTGGCAAAGGGACATGGATACTCTTATTCCTTATCACAGTTTGAGGTTGTCGATGGTGACATTTATTCCGATGACTTGGGTAGCGGCGATGTACTGCTAGGTGCGACTCACCGCTTGTGATGAATGGGTCATCACTGCCAACGTCAGAGGGACCTACAGGGTCGCACACCTAGAGACTCTGTATTGATCGGTTAGCCTCTGATCGGATCGTTGTATGATTCGGATTATTTTTGAAAGCTGATGCTATGGTTTTTCTTATGAGGAGATGAGACTTTATTTTGTTCATGTTTGACCACTAGTTGACTCTAGTGGACCACGTTTGACCTCTGTTGACCTGACGTGTCAAAATGTGTCAAACAAGGGTCTTAGTGCAAGGTTGGGCTTAGCACTTTAGTCACATGAATAAAATAAAACTATTAATTGGCAAGAGAATTCTTCTCTTGGCTAATTAATAAGCTTGAGCACAATTTACAATTAATTGCGTCTGCGGGGATTCGAACCCATGACGCTTAATTGTGAGTAGGTGCCTATGCTTGGGCGCAATTTACAATTAATTGCATATGCGGGGATTCGAACCCATGACGCTTAATTGTGAGTAGGCGCCTATGTACATAGTCCCGCATGGGAAAAATCTCCAAAGTGAAGTTGGCGCTTCTATTATAAATAGAGAGGCCTACTTGGGAGATTCTTGCACCAGTCTCTTTTCTCCTCTCCTGTTGTCGCCTCCCCTCTGCTCCTGGCGTGAGGGTCTTGGAGGTGACGACAAAAAGAAAATTTTTGCATCAAAGTTGGGACAAGTTGTAGTGCTGCCCACTCCTTGTCGCCAACGGTTCCTCTTCTTCTTGGTGCGTGGTCTTCGAGACTGGCGCAAGTAGAGGAGAAGCTAGAGGTGTGGATCTCTTCTCCTGAAGCTAGCACGTGCGCGGAGCAGAGGAGTCTCGAGGCAGTCCGTGTGTTCTCGATAGTAGAGCACAGGCCTTTGCGCGTCTTAGCCATTGCCAGCATCAAACTGCTAAGTGAGGTATACCCGTATCACATCCTTTGTATTCTTCGTAAGATGGTCCTTATTGTTGAATTAGGAATCTCGTTTCGGGCTCGCTTCCGCTGTTTTCGATTTTAAATAGCCCGGGGATCCCCAACATCCCACAAGTGCACGGTTATGTTGAAATAATATAAAAAGTTGTCGAACCTATAGGGAGCAAGGTTAAGTACCAGAAAATCTAAGTCTCAATAGCTAAGCGATTCGAAACGGAGTTTTGCAAGCTGTAAGCAAGAACAAGAAATCAATCACAACAATGTAGAAGATAACTATAAGAGAGAGATCGGGACTTCGGTATCCACCACAACGATGATTCTACCTGATTTAAAACTTATTTATTACAAGAACTCATATTATTGCATAAGGAATCCTCCCTAAAATGAAGGTTGCCCCCTCTCGGTCAATAAAACTTGTGTCTATCCAGAACGATCTCCTACTCTCATGGTTGATCGCTCTAGATAGACCTGTTAAGTTCGAATGACGATTATGTTACCCTTGAGCGAATTTTGACTACCCCCGTGTCAAAAGTTCGTAAGCTCTACCTAGGGATTCCGCTGTCACGATCCTCTCTCAGTCAGGATTGCATCGACTATCACACGATACCACTTGGCCAAGGTAATATCATGAAATAAATAGGCCTAAGTAAAATATACTCATATGAATTCAAAATAACAGAACAAGTAAAAAATCGTACGACAGAAATCATCATTGGCTTTCAACCAAGTCCCTAAAAGGGTTTTATACTACAATAGTCATGAAAGCTCACATAAATCTCTTTAAAATATCAAGAAAATTACTACAAAACGTTTTGGAGAGGAAGGAGAGGATGAACCAAACAAGATCCCCAAAAATCGTGAAGATCTAACGATCCAATCTCTCGAAATCGGCTCCGAAACAGTCTATTGCCTTTGTCATTCGCCCTTGCCACCTCGTGTACTGATTTCTCCTCCTTTTGGCAACAATAAGGAGGATTTTTATATTCTTTAGATTCGCCTCCTTCTTAGCTTTCTAAAACATATTTTCTTGCCTTTTTTGGATTTTTCTAGTGCCCGAAATCGAAGAAAAATCGAGTGGAGGTCGGACTGTGAATTTGCGATCATGGGTGAACACCGCCGTGTTCACCCGCCTATGAAGTCTACTGTGTAGTTTCGTCAAGTAAGAATCATCGATGAACCCCACGGTGTTCACCCACTCGTGAAGTCTTCAGTATGTTTCTGTGCATATTTCCCTTGGGAGAACCACGGGTGAACACCGGTATCATGGGCAGGCCGTGAAGTGTTCTGTGGACTTTCGGACTTCCAGGCAAAACACCGGTGAACCCCACGGTGTTCACATGGCTGTATTTCTCAAAGAAGCTCGGAATGGGCCCAAATTTGATGTGTAGCCTTGTCTTCTCGTAAAGAATCACCCCATGACGTTAGAATCCTCAAAAAAATTCCAAAATTAGGAGGTTTCACCTGAAATTTCACAAAGATGGGAAAAAGTGAAGATTCTGAAGCAAACAAGTAAATAAGCCTAAACGGAGTATAAAAACATTAAAACAGGACTAGATTTGAAATGAAGTAATAGTAGAAATTACGGTTAAAATGCAAGGCATCACTGTGCCCGCCCCCTTTACATGCCCATGCAAAACCCTAGCTGCACCGCCGCCTCTCCAATCCACCACCTCCAGTGTTCGATCAACTTCCAGCCACTCTCCCTCATCTCTGTCAGGCTCCGGTGACCCTTCCTTATTGATTTCTAGTGCCGATTAGAGCTTTCTGCTGCCTTGCCGCCCCTTTGATAGCATGCATATATATATGATATATTGTGGCTTACTTCTATTACTATTTTAGAGTAAAATGCATGCTTTATCTCATTTATTTGCTTAAATGCTTCATATTCTTCACAATTTTCACTTTTCTATAGGGTGCGAAGACATGCACGGTCGTGAAGATTTGCAAAAGTTTCAGAATTTGATGAAATATTCACAGGCATGCCCGTGCATCCATACATGGCCGTGAAGAGTTATTTTTCTAAAAAACAAAGTTCGCTGAGCTCTTCACGGGCATGGTCGTGCATCATGGCCATGAAAGCTTCTACCCAGCACGACACCTGTTGGGTTTTTCATCCATTTCTTGCTATTTTTGGAGCAAAACTTGTTGAAAATTTGTGGAGACCTTTCTAACTTACCCACGGACAATTTGGGATAAGAATCACATGATTTCATGGCGCAGATGGGGAGAAATATGGTGAACAGTGACTACTAGGGTTTTGAGTGATTCTTTTGACGGCGAAACTGTTCTGGCTCAATTTCTCCCTCATTTCAACGCTGAAGATCATGCTCTACCCTCTCCCATCAAGGATCTAGTCTTCCCACTGGTTTGATTTGATATACTTAAGAGATTTTGATGTATTTCACGATGTATACGATAGTATAACTTCTTTACAAGGTTGGGCATAGCCCGCTGTAAGAATGTTGATTGTTAATGCTTGATCTGTATAATGCTTAAGTTTACCTTTGTTCTTATTCAATTCTGAGATGTTTAAACACATATTTGTATACTGGCCATGCATATTTATGTTTTAGATGTTGTGGGAAGGACTGAGAGGCGAACCACAACGTCAGATCCCCTTAGATTAAACTGGTAATTTCGGCCACAATAGTAAGTCAAAATTACTCGAGGAGCTAATAATTCTTCACAGAACCCATTGGATCTGCTTAACCTAGTAAACCATGAGCATAGGAGACTTAGGTTAAGTTAGATATCAGACCATGGCTTCATAGGGAACGAGTCTGTACTCTAGGAAGAATTACCTTAAGAACTTAGGTTAAACAACTTTAGACATTTGCGTTAACTTTCTTTCATACTTCAATGTGGTGCAACCTAAAACCCTGATTTTCTATCAAAATCTTTACACCCTGTTTGCTTTCTGCTCACTTTTGACTTGCTCAACTTTACTTTGTGCATTAGAATATTAGTGAAACTCTTTACTATTTGATCACCTAGACATTAGTTGACTGATTAGTTAGTACTTGACCCCTAGTCCCTGTGGGATCGATACTTTTTATTACGCGAAAGACTGTTCACTTGCGGGCATCCTAGCAAGTTTTTAGCGTCATTGCCGGGGACTAGGTTTGCCAATATTAACATGATCAGGACATTGATAGACTAGGCTTTTTCTTTATTTTATTTTATTTTTATTTTCTGTAATTTTTGTTTCTTATGGTTGAATATTTTTTAAAAGTTATCACTTGATTAATGTGCATGATGCTTGATTCATCAAATATCAATCCTGCATTATTACCTTATGTTTCTTGTGATATTTGTGATTGTACAATTCATTTTCCTAATGAATGTCAATTGGGGATTCCATTTTTCATTGACCCATACTCTAATCATGCGCATCTAGCAAGCATGGCGGAAAGAGGGTTTCTAGAAGATCGCATATGATAACTATATGATCAACTTAAGGCTATGAGAAATCATACCAAAGCCATGA
>JANTFE010013585.1:10092-22611 GCA_027562315.1 Costus pulverulentus | reverse complement strand
GATAAAGGAGTCTTGAGGTAAGGAAAGTCTCCAAGACTTTACCATAAACCTCATTCAACCTATCCTAATTTGCCCAATGGCCATATCAGCCCATGACATGCCTTAGAGACATGCATTCCATCCAAGGAAGAAGGGCTAGGTGCAACATGCAAGAGATATTCGGCTAGGGTAAGGGTTTGGGTGCATGTAGGGTTTATGAGATAAGGAAAGTCTCCAAGACTTTACCATAAACCTCTCCCTACTTCTCATATGCACCCAAGCTCTTTCCAAAAGAGTCCCCAAGCCATATCAGCCCCAACACTTACCATAGAGGCAAGATATCATCAAAAGATGAAGGGGGAGGCGCCACTTCCTTCCAAAGGAAGCAATTTATGCCACCCACACCCCATTATGCCCCTAGGCGCCAATGGGGTTGGGTTTCTCCCCATTATACCCTTTTAAGCCAATTCCCTCATCATGACAACTTATTATTGGGCCTCATTGGACAATGAGCTAGCCCAAACTTCATGGCATGGGTTGATTAAGCTATTGGATCCAATCCAATGCAACCCAAATGTGACCAATTAAGGTCAATTTCGAGTCAACTTGCCAAAAATGAAGTTTGGCTCCAATAACTTTCTTCCAACTCATCAGGCCCATTGGCGCTGATAAAATCTTCCAAATGGATCCAAGTTATCCAATAACTTGATCCTAAGACTTATGATTAAAGCAACGTCAAGAGTCTATTGCGTGTGAACCCATAGGATCCTAATGACGATGGCAATGATATAAACATCATAAGTAGTGAGGGGTATCTAGCAACACATCACTACTACCCATGTCATAGGACTTAAGTCATATGGTAACAACTCCTAACCAAACAACGAGGATTCCCATGCATTATAGATCTCTTTGCCTAAACTGATATTCTGCCATTGGATTAGTCTCAAGTTCATCAATCCAATGCATTGGTAATGACTCAACTAGTGTGGCCACACATTCCTGTCATGCACCAATAAGGTGGGGCGCCCCCGAGTGGATATCATGCTTCCAATAAGGAAAGGGCAAATCCTACTATTTGTCATCCATGTCTCTACATGACTTATGACATGTTCAATGACAGTCGTTTTGGTCTCCCAATTACAGAGAGACGTAAGACTGTATCAAAGCATACCAATCATCAAATCTAGACATGAATACCTCAAGTCTAAGGATCAATCCAAACCTCTTGTATGTGAGATTGACTTGTTGACTACACAAGTCAATCCTCACGGTGGATCACTCCAGTACATCCAATGCACCTGTATGTCTGTGTTGCTGTGCCCTGCACCTAACCAGCCCATACACCAGTCTCACATGTACCAAAGTTGTCTCATATCTGCTAAGGTACCTTGACTGGGGATAGCTTATGAGAATGGATCCAACCAAACTCCTGGGACATTATTTATGCAGCTCAATACATCAACGCCGGTAGAGAAGTCTGCATAATAACGACCATGCCTTTATAAAGAATAACAATTCCATCAAAGTACATTCAAACAATGCCCGACCATGTCCAAACATTGGTCTGCAGGGCATAAACACCAACAATACAATAGAAAGTAAAGTGAGTTTAATCTCAAAATTATTGGCTTCTACATTCGTTCTAGCAATTCCTGACTGTAGTCCTTGGAAGGAGGAAGCAGCATAATCTCTTAGTGTTTTTTTATTGTAGTTCCCAACAGCCCGCGGTGCTTGACCATTGTCTAGATTCAGTGGGATGTGTTCCATTTGATTTTAATCTTCTTTTTGTTGAAGCTGCTTGAGTTTTCTTCTTCTTCTTCTGAATGTATTTCCTATCTCAAGATCTATTTCAAAAAAATCACTTGCCCTCAAGCTTCTTTGCGTAAAAAGATATCAAACACAGTTGTAAAGCTTTAAGACAAGTAACAAAAGGAACTGAGACAAATAACAGTAAAGTGACAGAAATAAATAAAGCTTAGTCTACCAATCCTTAGAAATATACTAATATTAACCGTTGTTCCCAAGCAACGGCACGAAAAACTTGACATGTTCCGCAAGTACACGGTTATGTCGAAGTAATATATAAGATTATTGATCCCACATGGAACAAGGTTAAATACTAGGAAGTCTAAGTCTTGATAGCTAAGCGATTCAAAATGTCGTTATGAAAGCAATAAGTGAGAATAGGAAATCGATCACAACAATGCGAAAGATGTCTACAAGAGAGAGATATTGGGACTTCGGTATCCACTACACTGATGACTTTATCTGATTTAAAACTTATGTATTACAGGAGTTCATATTATTGCATAAGGAATCTTCCCAAAGGTATAGGTTGCCCCCTTTCGGTCGGTACAACCTAATACTTATCTAAAACAACCTCTTACTCTCGCGGTGGATCGTTTAGATAAATCCATTAAGTTCAATGGATGATTAAGTTAACCTCGAGCGAATTCTAACTACCCTCGTGTTAAAAGTTCGCAAGTTTTGCCTAGGGGATCTGCCAACACGATCCTCCTCTAGGTCAGGATCGTGGTAACTAACTGATGACACCAAAATTTATAGTATATTTTGTGACATTGCATTACTCTTTTTGTGTCACATTTATACTACTTTGCTTATTTTCATGCCCTTTTATCAAATATTGCATAATCTACTTCTATTTTGGTTTTTAATGATTTTTAGGTAAAAAGCACGATTTTAAGGCATTTTCAAGCAAAATCAGATATATAGAAGAATTTTTATCATCAAGAAGAGGTTACATGACAAATTTCACACAAATCGAAGCCACATACCAAATTACGGCAATGTCGTAATTCATATTACGGTACTTTAATTTCAAGTACTACCGTAATATCGGAGCACTGCCGTATTTTGGGATGATTTTGTACAGAAAGTTTCAACGAAATTATGGCACTACCGTAACTAAAATCACGGTGCCGTATTTTGCAGCAACTTCCGACCCGTGAGATTTCCAAAAATTACGGCACTGTCATAATCATTTTTACGGTACCGTAATTCTCGTCGAATCCTGTACAGAAGAACTTAAAGAAAATACGGCAGTGCCATAACAGAAACCATGGCCGTAATTCTATTCATGGAACGCGATTTTCATGGTCAAATTGGAGCCCGATTTTTACGCGATCGATTGCGGATGATCCTGGCCCTTTAATTCAAAGCTGTAAGAAGGAAAAAGGGAGCCTCCGAGGAGGAGAACACGCCAAGGGCAAAAGCCCTAATTTTCATCCACTATTGAGGGAGAAATCAAGTTTTTCACTGCCGCCCTAGGTTTCACCACTGGGAAGCGTACAGCGCATGTCCGGAAGTGAAATTTGAGGGGAAGCTTTGCTTGGAGGAGGAGACAATACCCCAGAAGTTTTAGAGCGAAAGGAGATTGATCGGAGGAGAAATCAACGAAAGAAGAAGCGCCTGCACTGTTCACGACCAAAATTACGGCTGTAATTTCTATTACAACCGTGCTGTAAAGTTGATTTTGTCTTCTTTAAATTTTTGATCATTCTAAACTATGGTTTATTATATTTCTTCTTCCATGCTAGCTTAGACATCTTTTGGGACATGGGAGTGTAATCCTCTTGATTTTTTATGACTAGATAACTTTTATTTTGTCAGAATAATTTTGTTATGATAATTCTACTCATGTGATGATTGCCTATAATTCTCCATAGTTTTCTTATTATCACACATGTTTTAGAGTTTTCATAATATGGATTGAAAAGTGATTTGTTTGAGAACTTGGAACCCTAAAATTGAATTTAGTAACTCACCGTAAAAAATTAGGTTAGTTCTTATTTCTTGATTTTAGAAGTATAATTGCCATGTTTGATAATTTGAATCTAGGATCGAGTTATTTTGTTAAACGTGAATATCTTGTGCGAAAGTGAGGATCGGAGCATTGGAGAACCATAAGTAGAACCTATGTTGAGACTCGGATGCACGAAAGTGATCCTTGATATTCCACTTGAGATAATCAACTTAGGATTAGGATGCACGAAAGTGATCCTTGAGTTCTTTGATTGATGATTTACTTATTTTTAGCTTGGGATAGATCTTGCGCGAAAGCGAGGATCGGTCCCTGCATGATTGTCTGCACGAAAGTGAGATAATCCTTTTATGAAGTAAATTATATCTTTATCATGATAAAATTAGACTGACGACCTTTTATCCATATCTAGTCATTGAAATTAAGGTGGATGAAACCCTAGTCCCAGTTTCTCCCTGATTTCGTATTTTTTCTTTCATTTACTTACGTCATATTCGATTTGCTTAGCTAGTGAGAAAATAATTATTTGGTACTTAACAATAAGGTCTCTGTGGTTCGATATCTTTATTTATTACTTCGAGTATCCGTGCACTTACGGAATACAATAAGTTTTTTTGCGTCGTTGCCGGGGACCTTAGTTTTGTCAATATCAAAATAGTTGTTAGTATTGCTAGAGTAAGTTTTATTTGTTTTAGATTTAACTTTGTTTTCTCTTTTTGCAGGTTTTGGATTTTCATAGTTATGATAGAACTGTGATTTCTGAATTTTTTTTTATTATTTGCTTGTGTTTTGTGTTTTTTACATATTTTGAAAAAAAAAATTTAATTGATTGGTGTTGGTAATCTTTCTATTCTTGATAGAGTTGAAGATATGTCTTTTGATCACTACTCGTGGGTACCTGAAAGAGGTGAGGTATACACGCCACAAGGTAAGTATGAAGATGATTCATTGTGCACTCTTGTAGATAAATTAAAATTTCATTCTTATATGCACCTTGTTGGGACGTCTTATTCTTCTGTTAGATGTGATATTTGTGGATGTTTTGATCATTATACTTCTGATTGCCAAATTCTAACTCCTCCAAATCATGTTTTTGAACCATACTTTGAGGATACAAAAAATTCTAGGTTAAAATCCATGCTTGAAAAATTCATGAAAAATCAAAATCAATTCATGCAAAATCAGAGCGACTTGTGAGCCTCGAACGATGTTTCTATGTTTTTCTCTATGCTGACATGCCATATTCAATTTTCGCAAATTGCATATGTATATGGCGCATGTTCTTCTAAGTAAG
The DNA here is from genome assembly GCA_027562315.1 of Costus pulverulentus. Taxonomy (NCBI): domain Eukaryota; kingdom Viridiplantae; phylum Streptophyta; class Magnoliopsida; order Zingiberales; family Costaceae; genus Costus; species Costus pulverulentus. The sequence goes on along the minus strand of JANTFE010013585.1, from coordinate 17,554 downwards.
AAAAATTATAGGTCTTTGCTTCCTATCTTCTATTCAATTTCTTTTGGATTGTTGAATGATTATTTTTCTTGATTGATTTAAGATCAAAGGCGCACGTAGTTTTGTCAAGTAGGACGGACATTGTGTCTTCGGACTAGCCGGGTCTCTTGATCTAACAAAATAGCCAGCTGACAGGATGTATAATATCATCATGAAACATAATCTCAAATAATCAAAATATCTGTGACAAGATGATGAGGAAGAGAGACATGTTTTATGAGAAACTAAAATTTCAGATTTTAGGTTTTTCATGAGTATATAGAATTGCATGAGTAAGTACCTTGTTTGTGCATGATGTTGTGATCACTAGTCAAGCCCCAATGCATGCCTGCAATGTATTCTTGTGAGGCCTGCGTGCCGCCATTCTTTTTCTTTTATTTTGTAAAATTCAAGATGAATATTAAGGGGCGCATCCTACATGATCCATGGTGCATGCTTGCTTGGTTGTGCATCTTTCATGATGGCGCAACAAGCTTCAACAAAAGTGGTGCATGCTTGCATGGAGGCACAAGTAAGGGTTTGGCCGAGCCTTGTGCTTGTGTGCTATCCCTCTTGTGGCTTGCAAAGTGCTGCATCTTCCTTGGAGGAGGACCCATGGCATTGGCCGAACCATGGGGTGTGCTTCTAGGGTTTCCCTAGGACTACCTCTAGGGTTTGAGAGCTAAACCATGATGTGGTGGACCTTGGAGCCAACCTTGAAGATCAAGCTAGAGGTCGGCAAGGCTAGGTCTAGTTTTAGGGGCTTATGTCCTAGGTCAAGAGTTGAACCTCCTTTTGGCATGAGTTGGTTCAATGTCTTGAATGGGCTATGATCACATAATCCTTTAATTGCTTTCATTATCTGCTAAAGCAAAGCATGCCTATGATGTTTTATCATTTTGTTATCAATATAGGATTGTATACCTGTAATGTTAGACATAAGATAAAACTAAAAGGATGAGACCTCAAAAACCCTCGCTCAAAATATCAAGTCTAATAGCTTTCTAACGTGTAGCCCTTATCAAACTATCGATCAGTAGTGTTGTCAACTATTTCCTACCCTCGTGGGACACACCCACTTATCTTTAGAAGGTGTGTGGTGACAATGGTTTCCCAAGTCCAGTTTTAACCTAGATGTGCCTTTGCAAGGAAACTCGTTGGCCCTGGGCATAACGGTTAGGAATGGACTTGGCTAGATTTCCCCATGTGCTAGGCATATGGTGGAACTCTAGAGGCATCATTGAGAGGTTAGGGTTTTATGCCATATCTAGCCCTCGCTAGACATGAAATACCTAGACTGTCTCAATAAGGGGAGTTGCCAAGTGCAATCGGCCGGCGCGCCCACCTTAAGAAGCATGGGTCACTTTGTGCATCTCATCCCACACTCGTGGGACGTGAAGCCTCATGTGGAATAAGGATCCCATCTCACTAAGAAATCTCAGATTTTCCAGTTGACTTTGTGGGTTGTCAATTCGATTTAAAATAGTGGGAGCCATAATCATTTAAAACAAGTCCAGTTTAAATGATTTAAGGTAGTACTAATCTGCTGTTTCTTGGTTGTTGTAGAATAATGCCGACGAACAATAGCAGATGCTCACTACGATCTACCCTGGAAAGGGATTGTTAGTGTTTATGCCCTGCAGACCAATATATGAACGTGGTCCGGCATTATTTGAATGTACTTTGATAGAATTGATATAATTGATAAAAGCATGGTCATTATTATGCAGATTGCTTTACCCGCATTAATGTATTGAATTGCATAAATAATGTCCCAGGAGTTTGGTTGGATCCATTCTCAAAGTAATCCCTAGTTAAGGTGCCTCAGCCGATAAGGGGCAGCTTTGGTGCATGTGAGACTAGTGTATGGGTTGGTTAGGTGCGAGGCACAGTAACACAGACATACAGGTGCTTCAGCATTAGTTGCACTGGAGTGACCCACCGTGAGGATTGACTTGTCTAGTCAACAGGCCAATTTCACATGCAAGAGGTTTGCATTGATCCTTAGACTTGAGGTATTCATGTCTAGATGTGATAATGGATGTGTTTTGATATAGTCTTACATCTCTCTGTAAATGGGTGATCAAAACGATTGTCATTGGACATATCATAAGTCATATGGAGATATGGATGACCAATAGTAGGATTTGCCCCTTCCTTAATTGGAAGCATGATATCCACTTTGGGGCGTCACACCTCATTGGTGCATGACAGGAATGTATGCCCATACTATTTGAGTCATGACCAATAGATTGGATTAATAAATACGAGACTAATCCAATGGCGGGATATCAGTTTAGGCAAAGGGATCTAGAATACATGGGAATCCTCGTTGCTTGTTAGGGAGTTGTTGCCATATGACTTTAGTCCTATGACATGGGTAGTAGTGATGTGTTGCTAGATACCTCTCACTACTTATGATGTTTAATCATCATTGTCATCGTCATATGGATCCTACGGGGTCACATGCAATAGACTCTTGACGTTGTATTTTGATCTGGATATCTTGGAATATATTTGAGTTCATCCTGATCCTAAGTCTAAGACAGATTCATGGTTGAATCTAAGTCCAATTGGTATTCATGGGTTTATGTATATCCTGGCCAAGTATGTACTCTGTATGGGAGATGAACTTGGACTTGGGACTATAAACCATGTTGGATTCGAATCCTAATTTAATTAGGAGTTGGAATCCTAATTTAATTAGGAGTTGGAATCCTAATTTAATTAGGAGTTGGAATCCTAATCCTATTAGGAATTGGAATCCTAATCCAACTAGGAGTTTGATGACACCAAAATATATAGTATATTTTGTATCATTTTAGATATCTTTTCATGCTAAATTGAGGATCTTATTACTTGTTTTCATGCTAAATTCATCGAATATTGCAAAGTCTACTTCTATTTTGGTTTTTCACGATTTTTAGATAAAAGGCATTATTTCAAGGAGTTTTCAAGCAAAATCAGACACATAGAATAGTTACCATCATCAAGAAGAGATCACCCAAGAAATTTCACACAAAACGGAGCAACTCAGTAAATTACGGCCGTGCCGTAACCTATTTTATGGTACCATATTTTAATACGCTACCGTAAAATCCAAGCCACTGCCGTATTTTGAGGAGTTTCCGAATAGAAGGTTTTTCAGATTTTACGGCAGTACCTTAAACCAGATTACGGTACCTTATTTCAGAGCGCTTCAGAACAGAAACTTTGCTTGATTTTACAGCACCGACGTAAAGGATTACACGGGCCATATTTTCCAGTCACTTTCGAACAGAAAGTTCAGCCGATTTTACGATAGTACCGTAAACCAGATTACGGTACCGTATTACCCAGACAACATCAAATCAGAAAACTCGACCGATTTTACGCCAGTGCCGTAAACTATTACACTATCGTATTTCTGTTGTTATACGCGATTTCCAGGTCAATTATGAAGTCCGATTCTTGTGGAGATGATTGCGGGCGAACTAGAGGTTTATATTTTAAGCCGTAAGAAGCAATCGGGGAGTTTTAGACGAGGCGATTACACACACACCAAAAGCCCCAATTTTCATCGACTGTCGAGGGAGAAATCACGATTCACGCCGCCGCCTAGGGTTCCGCCGCCACGAACAATCCAGACCACCTCCGGCCGCGATTTTCATACTGAAGCTTCGTCTGGAGGAGGAGACAACGTGCCAGAAGTTTCAGAAGACAAGGAGATCAATTGAAGGAGAATTCAAGGAAAGAAGGGAGACAGCCACTATTTACCGAGATCAATCAAAATTACGGCTGTGGAATACTTCACAGCCGCCCTGTATTTTTCCAAAACTCTTCTTTCGTTGATTTTTGAACTTCTGAAATTATGGATTTTTGTAACTCCTTTACCATGCTAGCTTAAACTACCCTTGGGACATGGGAGAGTAATTCACTTGATTTTTAATGACTAGATGATTTTTTTACTATTTTGTTGTGTTTAATCTTAGCATGATGATTTTTCTCATGTGATATTTGTGCTTAGACTCTCTATACATCCATGTTACTAATCATGTTTTTAGAATTTTCGCTATTGACTGAAAGGTAATTGCTTGAGAATTTAGAACACTAGAATTGTATGTTAGGAACCCTTCCTTAGGTTAGATCCAATTTGTTCAGTTCTAGTAGATTAATTGTCATGATAATAACATGAATCTATAGATCGAGTCTAATTGTCAAACATGGAGATCTTGCACGAAAGTGAGGATCGGAACATTGGAGATCCATGAGTAAAACTAGTGTTGAGGCTCGGATGCACGAAAGTGATCCTTGAGATTCCACTAGAGATTATCAACCTAGAATTCGGATGCATGAAAGTGATCCTTGAGTTCATTGATTGATGATTTACTTATCTTCAATGTTAGGATGAATCTTGCGCGAAAGCGAAGATTAATCCTTGCATGGTTGTTAGCACGAGAGTGAAACAATCCTTTTATTGACTAATTTGCATCTTCATCATGATAAAATTAAACTGACGAATTCTTTATTCATGTCTAGTCATAGAAATTATAGTGAATGAAACCCTAGTCCCAATTTTCTCTCTGACAGTATTCTTCCGTGTGTTTGCGATATTTGCTTGACTTTCATTCAACTACCTAGATAGTGAGAAATCAATTGATCAATACTCGACAACATATGTCTCTGTGGGTTCAATATCTTTCTTTATTACTTTGAGTATCCGTGCACTTGCGGACACTACAAGTTAGGGACAACAAGTTTTTGGAGCCGTGCCAGGGAGTGACAATAGCCCTGTACACCAATACCTTTGGCCGCGACCCCTGAAACGAGTCTACCTGCTTGTATTTAAAAGTGTGTCCTTTCGGATCACAACGAGTCAACCCGAGAGCAGTCGAGATTTTACGGCAGCGCCGTAATATATTACACTGTCGTAATCTGTTTTCTAACACGCGAGTTCTGTGCCGTATTTAGGATTTCTACCGAGCCGTTTTTAGGGTTTTGCCCTCGTTCTCACACGCTCTCGTGCCACTCTTGAATTTCTGATCGTCTTCGACCACCTGTGGACACCGACGACCTTTCCCGTTCAACTCTCGCAGTCGATTAGGTATTCGATTCACTGGTTTTACCGCTTTAACGGGTTTTTACTCAGTTTTCGCCCCTTTCACTCGTTCTCGCTCGATTCTAAACCATTTAGAGTGATTTTTGTTTCCATTTACTCGTTAGGCAATGAACTTTCAACCCTTTGTTGTTTGAAAAGAGTTTGGACTGTTTCTACCACCGATTTGAGCTGAAACGTGTTGAACGTTTTCAAAATTACTGTTCAACGACATGCTCTGTTTTTACTCTATTTTTATAATGATAGAACATGTTGATGAGATGCTCGTGGGCTTGATTTGAACTGTTATATTGTTATGTTGTCATTAAATTGTGAGTTTGCAGTTTGTGTATACACTCATGGCACCAAGGACAAAGACAATTTTTCCAATGAGAAAAGGGAAAGCCCCTGTAGAGCCATCTCAGCCACAAAACCCCCATGGAATCATATTCAGGAAAGAAATGCAGGAATCTCGATATAGTAAACTGTTGGAAAGAAGAATCGTCAATACCAAGTATGCTGATCAGAAGACTCTTGAAGCTTTGGGGCTTTATGATGATGTGCTTTGGATGTTTGAGAGAATCCAAGCCAGGAAGTTCTTCCAAATGACTCCGCACACCTATCTTCCACTTGTTTTGGAATTCTTGAGTAGTTTGACCATAGACTTAAAAGAGTATTCCAATGGCCCTTCTGATGGGGAAATTACTTTTAGATTAGCAAATGAGGAAAGGAAGCTAACACTGCAGGAAGTAAGAGACATCTTTGGACTGAGCACAGGAGGGTACACTGAGATACCCCTAGGATTCATGGAGAACATATTTTGGAACCAGATCACCAACGAGAACCACTTTTATATTGTCTCTGCCAGAGCCTCAAAAATCATGAACCCTTGTATCAAGTATGCTCATCGGGTTCTAGCACACACAGTATTTTGGAGAGGAGACAGTGATGGCATGGTCCGTCAGCATGAACTCTATTTTCTTTGGGGGATGCTCAATGGATTCGCAGTTGATGTTGCTTACTTCATGATTAAGCCCATGGATAAGGTGGCTAGAGCGACTAGAGGATCTGTGGTGATAGGAGGTTTGATTACTCCTATAGCAACTAGATATTATGGGATTGAGCCCTATGAAGTTGAGTTGGCAAGAGGAAATGCAAGACTTGACATTGAGTCTTGCATAGCAATGAAAATGATTGTTAGAGAGGGAGACACTTTTTGCTTGGTCCTTGGACCAAATATCCCTCTGCTACCTCTACCTCATGTTGAGAAGACTACGGTCAAAGAAAGAGCCAACTGGAAATTATCTCCTAGTGCAGCAGAAGTAGCCTTTACTCCACCACTAGACACAGTTCCACCGCCACCCACCTGGGGTGGAAGGAGTGAGCCTTATGGGATGGAGTCACCTCCTCCTGATTCTTCACAGAGATTCTGGGCTGGTTTTGCTAGCCATCACTATCCAGGTTTTCAGGCACTTACAGCATAGATGTACAACCAAGAACGCCGCCAGGAGAGGATGGAAGAGACTCTAGGGCACATCCAAAGGGATATGGAGAGATTGTGCAATCATATGGAAGACATGGGCAACTTCCTTTATGACCGTTTCGGTTATGCAGATCACAGAGATTATGGATATCAAGGTGATCAAGGAGGAACGCCATACTATGATCCTATGGAGGCTGCTGCTAGAGATTCTGAGGCTACACGGTCAGATGGCGACGAGTAGATGTTTTGTGAGTATCATCTTCCCTTCTTACTATTTTGTTTATCTTATCTTATTGATGTCTAATGATTTAAAGGGAAGGATGATGTTTTACAACCACCACCACTGCTACTCTGCTCGACACGCTTATTTTTATTTTTTTCGATGTGGTTGTATGATAAATATTGATATTCTGCTTTACTTTTCGATATGGTTGTACTACATGATGACGATATTATTTCTTTTTGATATGATGTGAAGTTGAAAATGTTTTGATATATGGTCATGTTTTGAGATGTGTTGATGAATTTTGATGATGAAAAAAAATCAAATTCATGATTAGAAATATAGCCCTAACATGTTAAATTTATTTCTTCAATACATATTTATCTATTGAAATATGACATTAGTTGATGATGGAGGGGGGAAGCGTGGGATTTATTCTACTTATTAAAACGAATTTTTTTATATTTTTTTATTTTCAGAAAAATCAAAATTCAGAAAAATAACCAGAAATCCAGGGCAATAAAATAATCATTTAGGAAAAATTGCTATACCCTAGAGAAAAATCCATATGCCCAAAATTCGAACTGATTATACCAGCAAGTAGAACAACACTAGTTCTTTTGAATGTCATGAAAAATAGATGATGAAGAGTTGTCAACAATTT
>JANTFE010013563.1:33027-43193 GCA_027562315.1 Costus pulverulentus | reverse complement strand
CTTGGTTGATATTTGATGTTGACAAGTGAATTCAAAATTGATATTAGAATTAGACCTATCATGTCAAATTTATTTCTCTTATACGTATCTACTTTTGAAGTTTTTCATTGGTTGATAAGTGAGATTTTAGGGAGATATGTTGTTTGAAAATTTTAATTTGAAAGTGAAGTCATTTCTTTGAATAAAATTTTCATATGAGTATGAAATTTAGGATTGATGTCAATAGATGAATTTGATTAAGGTTTGTTTATTTTACTTTTTGTAGGGAAGAAGGAGTCCAAAATCCACAAAAATAGTGAGAGACTCCCCTACTTGGCACTGTGTAAAATTGACAGTGGTACCAAAGGACACGGGTTGAAGTTTGAAAAGGGGAATGATGAGAGGAATCTATTCACATTAACTCCGCTGTCTTTAGTAAAATTCTTTCAACTAAAAAGACATGAGTTCTATTATATTAATTATGTGGTCAGTGTACTCTAACTTTGTCACCAGAAAAAAGGTGATAATCGAGTTAGAGAATGTGAATAGTGCAAAAGGAATAAAAAGTATGTATCTATGTGGGTACATGCCTTTAAAAAAAAATAAATTGGAGTGGAAAAAGATTTTGGATACCTTATTCCTGTAGACAAAAGTATAATGAATTTAAACTAAAAATTCGATGAAGTCTTGAGATTGAAATTCTTTCTTTCACGCAAGTTGCAAAGTTTTATTTGATTAAATGGTGGATCTTAAGAATTAGAGGCAGAAGATGATATATCTATTTAAAATTTTATGATGCAACTCATGAGAATTTTTCTTTAGTGATTGTATGTTAGAAATTTATTTTCCATAAGAAAGTCTATGCCTATGACCAATTTTTGAATTTTCTTGGTTTTTGCTTGAGGACAAGCAAAGTTTGAGCCTTATGTGTTTGATGACACCGTAATTTATCGTAGTTTCTATGCCATTTTGTTGATGGTTTTGTGTCATATTCAAAGACTTTGCTTATTTTTATGCCCTTTTTATCAATATTTGCAGAATCTACACTCTTTTCTATTTTTATTGATTTTCAGGCAAAAAGGCATGTTTTTCAGTCGATTTTGAGCAATCCAAGTGCATAATTGAATTCACAACATCAAAAGGAGATCACATGTCAAATTTCAGCAGATTTGGAGCTTCAGAGGAAATTACAGCACCCCCAATATATGTTTTACGGTACCGTAATTTGGAGGATTTTTGGGCAGAGAATCTCATATGATTACGGCACTACCGTAAACATCTTTACGGTGCTGTATTTTGGAGCATTTTTGATCAGAGGATCGATGGAGATTACGGTAATATCATAAGAAACGTTACGGTACCGTATTTTGGGTTGATTCTCAACCCGAAAGATTTTGACATTACGGCACTACCATAAAGAACGTTATAGTACCATAATTCCAGAAGATTTCAAGCCAAGACCTCACTGTCCAGATTATGGCACTGCCGTAAAAACCATTACGGCCGTAATTACGACGCTACTCACGACTTTCCCGATCAACTCCGAAGCCTAATTTTTGCACGGATGATTACGGATGATCCAGGCCTTAATATTCAAAGCTGTAAGAAGTCAAAAGGGAGCCACTGATGAGACAAAACCAAGCACATGAAAAGCCCTAATTTTTGTTCACCACAGAGAGAGAAATTGCCTCACACGCCGCCACCCTAGGTTTTGCCACCGGGAAGCGTACAGTGCATCTCCAGCCGTGAAATTTGAGTGGAAGCTACGCATAGAGGGGGAGAAGGAGCACATAAAGTTTCAACATGATCGGAGATCAGACGGAGGAGAAATCACCATAAAACCGAGTGCCACCGCTGTTCGCCCAAATTACGGTCGTAAACTTCTTTACAGCCATACCGTAATTTTCACTCTTCCTCTATTTCGATTTTCTTCATCATGAATCATTGTAATCTTCCTTCTATGATAGCTTAAACCTCTTTTGGGACATGGGGGAGTAATTCACTTGAGTTTTAATGACTAGATGACTATCTTTTCTATTATTTCATCTTGTTTAATCTTAGCATGATGATTTTACTCATGTGATGTTTTGTTCTTAGACTCTCCTTAGATGTATATTATTATTTATGTTTTAGAATTTTCGCTATTGACTGAAAAGTAATTGCTTGAGAATTTGTAACCCTAGAATTGCATGACAGGAACCCTTTTTACGTTAGTTCTTGTTTGTTTGATTCTAGTAAGCTAACTGTCATGATAATAATATAAATCTAGGATTGAGTCTAAGCTTTCAAACGTGGAGATCTTGTGTGAAAGCAAAGATCGGAACGTTAGAGAACCTTGAGTAAAACTAGTGTCGAGATTCGGATGCACGAAAGTGATCCTTAAAAATTCCACTAGATATTATCGAATTAGAACTCAGATGCACGAAAGTGATCCTTGAGTTCTCAGTTTGATGATTTACTTATCATTAGCATTGGGACGACTCTTGCGCGAGAGCGAAGATTTATCCCTGCATGGTTGTCTGCACGAAAGTGAGATAATCCTTTTATTCAAGTAAATTGCATTTTTGTCATGATGAAATTAAACTGATGAAATCTCTATTCATGTCTAGTCATAAAAATTAAAGTGAATGAAACCCTAGTCCTAGCTTCTCTCTCTGATAATTCTGTTTCAGCGCTTTGGTCTTCGTTTGCTAGTTTGCACTCTTTCGATTGCCTACATAGTGAAAAATCAATTATTCAGTACTCAGCAACATAGGTCCCTGTGGATTCGATACTTTCTTTATTACTTCGAGTATCTGTACACTTGCGAACACAATAGAAACCAGCCATGAGTTGTTGGAACGAGATCTCCATAGTATTGAGTCACGTAACTAGCGCGGTTGTTGACTCTACTTGGGTCCTAGTCCATTCCGAGGGCTAGACGGACTCTTGGGAATTGGGGAATTGAGAAGACATGATTTGTGACCTCGTAGTCACCATACACACGCAAGGTGTGACTCACAAAATTGCAAAATGATGAATGCATGCGGAAATATGTGGATGCAACAGAGTTAGACCGTACAAACAATAAGAATTGAACGTGCAACTTCTCTGATACCATAATTGATGTAGTTACTATGGGAGGGATTATCCTTAGTTCCATACTCTAGGGTGTTCAGACGAGCGAAGTGAAAATGTGCAAAAAAGTGCTGTAGAAAACACGAGGAAACCGACGGTGAATTCGTTTCAAGGCAACACAAATGTAAGAGGAACCAAGGAACACTTAAATCTATGAAATTTCACTCTCTAACCTCTTAGCAAGCAACTTTAAGTGCAACACATTTTAGGGCGTAGCGGCTTCATGGGGTTCGGCTCGTGCACCTATGACCCTGCAAACACACCAAAGAGACAGAAATCGTTCCATGCCTCCAATGTACAGATGCTCATGGGGGTGAAGGGGGACACAAAAATAGCGAATAGAACACAGCTGATTTCTGAAAACAAGCAAACCTGACATGCTGGAGGTGGTGGGATTTACTTCTTACAAACGGAGAAGTACACGCGAGGAGTCATGGTCGTACCAAGGATCAAACACCTTGAACAGAACTCGGTCATCTCCACAAATGTCGGAGTCGAGGCACCAACCCCCACTCTCACACACACTTCGGAGTCGAGGCACCAACCACTACTCCTTAGCACACACTTTGAGTACTCTATCACTACAAGAGTACTGAAGAAGACACGAGCCCCAGCCCTCTTTTAAGGAATAAGAGGAGAGGAACAACACAAGGGTAGCATCTCAACAACTACCTACTCTAACCATCAAAAAGTAGTCAAGCTGCTATATAAGACAAAATGGAACAAAATCCTACCAACTACCAACTATAGCTGAAGCTTCTGCACATGTCCTTTGATTCTTAGGCATATGGTAGCTAGTTCGCCATACGAGCTCGGAGCAAGTGGCGATAGAGCAGCAAAATTTTAAGATTATGGGCTAGTTTATCATGGTGGAAGCTTGCTCTTGGGTCGTGTTGTTCAGATAGTTATGGTATCCATCTTGGGCCAGGCCTTTGGTGGGCCGAGTGGGGATGCCCATGGGCTAGAAGATCTTGATGTGGACTGAGAGTGGGCTAATGACCCCCATGTATCGGTCCGGTGGTTGGCTTGAGCATTGGGATCGCTGGATTGTTACTTTGTCGAGCTCTTTTAGGTCCTCTTGAGATGGATGAACATGGTATAGAGGGTTATATACGTTGAAATAGGGTCATCACAATGAATCTGCAGCTTCACCGGGGATCACAGCCTGGCCATAATGGTGTTCACGGCCGTGACTGTGTGGTTTGGAAGCCACCAAGGTGTTCACGGCCTGGCCATGAACATGTTCATTCCCATGCTTTGGTTCACATATGGGATCCGCGGTTTTTTGATTTTTCACCAAGGAGATTACGGTATGCCCGTAATCAGGTTCGCGTCCAGAATCACCAATTTTCCTGATTTTTGCTGAGGAGAACATGGCTTCCCCATGATCATGTTCACGGCCGTGATCGTGCATGCTAGAATCTACCAAGGCATTCATGGCTTGCCTGTGATGGCATTCATGATTGTGCTTTTGTCCGCGGCTGGAGGTTGCATTTTTTGACGAGGCGATCACGCCCATGATGGTCTTCATGGTCTACCTATGATCAGCTCGTAGAAAATTGTGGGGGGGGGGGGGGGGGGGGGGGGGTGTTTTCTCATCCACATCTTCCCCCTTGTCAGTGCTAGCTTCTCCTGCATCACCTTGTCTCGGGTTCCACTCTCCCACACCTACCCCACTACAAGATAAACCCAATGTAGGTTCCCCATCCCTAGATTGGAAGATATGCATGACCTGTTGGTAGGTTCTTTATGGTTTAGCAAGCTAGACCTTTGAAGTGCTTACTATCCGATTAGCATAAGACTAGGAGATGAGTGGGAGATAACCTTTAAAACTAAGGATGGTTTATATGAATGACTAGTTATGCTCATTGGTCTATCCAATGCCCTCTTTATTTTTATGAGGTTAATGAACCAAGTCTTAAAGCCATACATAGGGAGATTTTTTGTAGTATACTTTGATGACAACCTAGTGTATAGCAAGACTAAAGAAGAACACTTGGAACACCTTAGGAAAACTCTAGATTTGCTTTCGGAAGAAAAGCTATACCTTAACCTAAAGAAGTGTTCTTTTCTCTCCCCTAGGGTTGTCTTCTTAGGATTTATTGTTTCTGACCAAGGCCTGCAGGCTGACCCAAGTAAGATCCAAGCCATCTTAGATAGGCTTGAACCCAGAACCTTCCCTGAGATTAGGAATTTCCATGGTCTAGCTACCTTCTATAGGAGATTTATTAGAAACTTTAGTACTATTGTATCTCCTATAACAATTTATATGAAACGGTGTGAGTTTAGTTGGCCTAAGTATGCTAGTAGAGCCTTTGAGGAACTTAAGATTAGAATAACCACTAGCTCAGTCTTGAGACTGCCGTACTATTCTAAAGTTTTCATAGTAGATTGTGATGCCTCAGGAGTAGGAATAGGAGGTACCCTTAGCCAGGAGGGCCACCAAGTATCCTACTTTAGTGAGAAATTAAATGAGGCTAAACAAAGATATACCACTTGTGATAAGGAATTCTATGTTGTAGTTCAATATTTAAGACATTGGAGACACTATTTAATACACAATGAATTCATTTTGAATAGTGACCACTAGGCTTTATCCTTTTTAAGTGCTCAGAAAAGATTAAATGCTAGGCATGCAAAATGGGTGGTGTTCATTCAACAATATGCTTTTGCATTAAAGCACAAATATGGAACGGAAAATAAAGTTGTTGATGCTTTTGAGTAGAGTAACTTTACTTGTGCAAAAATTATTTGTTGAAGTAGTTGGATTTGACCACATGAAACATGATTACTTCGGATACCCTAATTTTGCAAGCATATCCTATGCTTAGCATAGATCACTTGAGTCATCCCCTCTACACCCTAAGGGATGAGTTCTTGTTTATTGGGCCAAAGCTGTGCATTACCAAGACCTCGATCCAAGAGTTCCTTATCTGGGAGCTCCATGGAGGAGGGCCTGCCGGGCACCATGGCTGAGATACAACTCAAGCCTTAGTGGTGGAGTGGTTATTTTGGTTGAACCTCCACAGGGATGTGGCTAAGATTGTCAAACATTGTAGGACTTGTTAAACTAGCAAAACACATAAACATAACTATGGTCTGTACACACCCTTACCCCTTCCTCAAGCACCTTGGCAAGACCTTAGCATGGATTTCATCTTAGGTTTACCTAGGACTTCCTCTAGACATGATTCTATCTTTATCGTAGTGCATAGGTTTACCAAGTTGGCTCATTTTATTCCTTGCTAAAAGACCACGTATGCATCTCATATAGCTAGGTTGTTTTTAAAAGAAGTTATTAGACTTCATGGTACCCCCTCTAACTATAGTGTCTAATGGGGATTCCAGACTTGTTGGACATTTCTGGAAAACCCTGTGGGCTATGTTGGGAACCAAACTCAATTTCTCCATGGCCTATCATCCTCAGACGGATGGGCAGACCGAAGTGGTCAACTGATCACTTGGGAGCATTTTGACGAGTTTGGTGGGAGAGCACCCTAGCACGTGACATGGGATAAGCTATTACTGATTGTAGAGTTCTCCTAGAACAGTGTTGTCAATAGGACCATGGGCTTGTCTCCCTTTCAAGCCAACCTAGGGCACAAACCTAAAAAGCCTGTTGATTTACTTCCTTTACCTAAGCACTTTCATGCTTTTATGTCACCTCGAGATTTTGCTACACATATGTCACACTTGCATCATGAATTTTTTTGCAAAATGCTTGACTCTATTAGTTCTTACTATAAAAGTGCTAATAAGAAATGCTGAGAAAAGAAATTCTCTGTAGGTGAACAAGTTGTTATGCGGATGAGGGAGGAGCGTATCCATGGATCTTACTGCAAGTTGGAAGCAAAGGGCCTTAGGCCTTTTAAAATTGTGGAGAAGATTAATGACAACACATATCTTTGATCTACCACCGAATTTGGGAATACCGACCACCGTCAATGTGGAGGATCTCACCTGCTATGAGGAGCCGATACACATTGAGGAGCTTACTGACCGACTCGAGCCAGAGAGCATAGTTGAGGACCAGACTCAACTTCTTATGGAATACCGGGTGTAATTTAAAATTTTGCAGTTTAAGGACGCAGCGGAAGATACATTACACCTTAAACATATTCCTTGACCAAGGATTCATGCGAGGGAGATAACACAAGGATGTGTTAGGGATGATACCTCTTTTGCTTGTTAAGATGATGAAGCCAAGTTGAAGACGATCAAGTGCTCATCCTCTACAAGTATCCATGCGTCGACCTTGTCAACGTTGCTCCCATCCATGCTTGGTGCTATCTTCGGGAAGAGAAGATCACCTCTTGGATTCTCCTTCTTCTTCCTCCTTGTTCTTCACGCCAACTAGAGTCTTGCTTGGAGACTCTCGGCCAACAAGAGAAGAGGTAGAGGAGTAGTGGCGCAACACCAAGGAAGGAGGTCAGCTAGAGCTTCCAATGCTTGCGCAACTTCCACTTGAAGTTGCCTTGCCTTGGCGTTGAATAGATATATCAAGAGAGGGGCGTACACCCCCTTCTTTTATAGCCAAGCAAGCCTCACCACCCCTCTACTTTCCTTCTATGCTCTTAGCGCAATTCCTCCAAGGAATTGCCATAAGATTTCAGCCACCATCCCTCTTGAATTGGCGCATATATGAGGCATAGAAATAATCTACCTTCTTGCCTTATCAAGAGAGGAATTGTGAGTTCAATTTTCATTAGGACTTACCATATATGATTGGCCGAATCTTTGCTTGAATAAATCAAGTCATACTTGCCAACATGTCAGTCCCATGTGTCCAAGTATGTTTCCAATTATGAAAACATAATTCCATTAGGATTCATACAAGCAATTGGCGCAAATTCCATATATGGAATTAAGCCATGCACCAAGCATGAATCCTACTCCCATTAGGATTCCAATTTACCTTAATTAGATTAAATCCATAACTCCTAATTGGATTTGGATTTGAATACTAATTAGGCCCATGAATTAAATCCTTATCGGATTAGGATTTGTGCCCAACACAATGGGCTTTATACAAATCCAATTCCCATTAGGATTTGAATCCAAGTTGGATTAGGATTTACGCCCAACCACTATGGTCGTTATCCAAAACCAAATTCGGAGTAGGATTCGAATCCTAATTGGATTAGGATTCTAACTCCTAGTAGAATTAGGATTCCATCTCATAGTTGGATTATGATTCTAATTCCTAATAGGATTAGGACTCCAACTCCTAATTAAATTAGGATTCCAACTCCTAGTTGGATTAGGATTCCAATTCCTAATAGGATTAGGATTCCAACTCCTAATTAAATTATGATTCCAACTCCTAGTTGGATTAGGATTCCAACTCCTAATTAAATTAGGATTCCAACTCCTAGTTGGATTAGGATTCCAATTCCTAATAGGATTAGGATCCCAACTCCAAATTATATTAGCATTCCAACTCCTAGTTGGATTAGGATTCCAATTCCTAATAGGATTAGGATTTCAACTCCTAATTAAATTAGGATTCGAATCCAACATGGTTTATAATCCTAAGTCCATGTCCAACTCCCATACAGAGTACATACTTGGCTAGGATATATATAAACCCATGAATCCCAATTGGACTCAGATTCAACCATGAATCTGTCTTGGACTCAGAATCAGAATGAACTCAAATACATTCCAAGATATCCAGATCAAAATACAACGTCAAGAGTCTATTGCGTGTGACCCCGTAAGATCCATATGACGATGGCAATGATGATTAAACATCATAAGTAGTGAGAGGTATCTAGCAACACATCACTACTACCCATGTCATAGGACTAAAGTCATCTTGGCAATCAACTCCCGAATAAGCAACGAGGATTCCCATGCATTCTATATCCCTTTGCCTGAACTGACATCCCATCATTGGATTAGTCTCATATTTATTAATCCAATATATTGGTCATGACTCAAATAGTATGACCATACATTCCTGTCATGCACCAATGAGGTGGGGTGCCCCAAAGTGGATATCAAGCTTCCAATTAAGGAAGGGGCAAATCCTACTATTAGTCATTCACATCTCCATATGACTTATGATATGCCCAATGATAGTCATTTTGATCACCCAGTTATGGAGAGATGTAAGACTGTATCAAAACACATCTGTCATCATATCTAGGCATGAATACCTCAAGTCTAAAGATCAATGCAAACCTCTTGCATGTGAGATTGACCTATTCACTAGAGAAGTCAATCCTCACGGTGGGTCACTCCAGTGCAAATAATGCTGAAGCACCTGTATGTCTGCGTTACTATGCCTCACACATAACTAGCCCATACACCAGTCTCACATGCACCAAAGCTGTCCCTTACCGGCTAAGGCACCTTGACTGGGGATTACAATGAGAATGGATCCAACCAAACTCATGGGACATTATTTATGCAAGGCATGGTCATGCACCTTAGAGGTATGGGTCGCTGCCAACCCAACACGACAAGATCTTCATCATTGAGGATGAACTCAGGACTTATGATGAGGCGGTTAGTGGACCGAACTCCGAGAGATGGCTTGAGGCCATGCGATCCGAGATGGAATCCATGTCGGCTAACCAAGTCTGGGATTTGGTTGATCTGCCTGATGGGGTAATACCCATAGGGAGTAAATGGGTCTTCGAAAGGAAGACCGACTTGGATGGCAACATAGCTACCTATAAGGGTTGACTAGTGGGTAAAGGATTCAGACAGGTCCACGGGGTGGACTATGATGAAACCTTTTCACCAGTTGCCATGATCTAATACATTCGGATTCTGCTTGCTATAGTTGCATATCACGATTATGAGATATGGCAGATGGATGTTAAGACAACTTTCCTTAATGGAAAGCTGACTGAGGATGTGTATATGACACTGTAAGGGTCCCCTTCAAGGGGGAGCGAGAAACCCTAAGGTAAGTACCCCTTTCAAGAGGGGGGCGCAAGTGAGCTTTTTTATTTTTCGCAGCGGAATTAGGGTTTCACATTTGATCGCATGCTATACATTCATATGATCAACTTAAACATCAAGTGAAAGATGCATTACCATGGCCATGAGAAGGAGGC
>JANTFE010013552.1:53154-79399 GCA_027562315.1 Costus pulverulentus | reverse complement strand
TAACATCCAATACTGCTTAACATAATATCCACAGTCAATAATTTTATTTAAATTAAAACAATACTTACCAGGACTTAAGATCCGTGGATCTTACAGAAAAAGAAAATGACTCCTCTACTTAGCATTGCGTAAAATTGGCAACGGTACCGAAGATAAGAGTTGAAGTCCAAATAAAAAATGTGTATCTATGTGCATACATACCATAAAAAAAAATAAAAAAAAAAAGAAAAAAGAGAGAAAGATTTTGGATATCCTATTCCTGTAAACAAATGTATGATAGATTTAAACTGAAACTTGGGTGAATTCATGAGACTGAGATTCTTTTTATGCAAGTTGCAAAATTTTATTTGATCAAAGTTATGAATCTTAAAGATTAATTTCGGAGGACGATGTATTTATCTGAAATTTTATGTAACAGTTGGTAGAATATTTCATGAGTGATTATATTTTAGAAATTTATTTTTCATAAAAGAGTATATTTTCCATACTTAGCATTGTTCTTTATTCTATTCATTTGCTTGAGGACAAACAAAGTTTGAGCCTTATGTATTTGATGACACAAAAATTCAAAGTATATTTTGTGTCATTTGAGTGGTCTTTTTGTGTCATATTCATGATCTTTTGCTTGTTTTTAAGCCTTATTTGTCAAATATTGCGGAATCTACACCATTTCTTATTTTTCATCATTTTTAGGTAAAAAGTGCCATATTTGATGGATTTTGGAAGATTTTAGCACACCAATGGATTTCAGATGTCGAGATGAAACTGCATGTCAATTTTCATGCAAATCAGAGCAAATTCGAAAATTATACCCCGGGTGTAATATTTATTACGGGCTATAATTTTCTGCCCAGAAATACACCACTGCCGTAATAATTTTTACAGACCATAATTTTGGTCCAGAAATGCACAGAAGCAAATTACGGCAGTGCCGTAATACAAATTACACTACCATATTTTTGCCTAGAAATCCATAGAAGAAATTACGGCAGTGCCGTAATGATTTTTACAGGCCATAATTTCAGCCCATAAACACATAGAACCAAAATATGGCACTGCTGTAATCAAAATTACGGCCATAATTATCTTATTGGCCAAGTCTTCCGCAGCCACTCAAAAACCCGATTTTTGCGACACAATATTTGAAGATCCAGGGCACCAATTCAAAAACCGTAAAAAGGAGACTCTTTTATATATCGAGGAGAAGATTTGGGGACGCCGAAATAATCGAATTTCATCACCAATCGAGGGAGAAATTGTAAAGGGTGTCCCTAGGGCTCAGTCTCTCGCCGAGAGGCATAGAGGTCACCTCAGGCCGCGAAATTTACAGGAAAGCTTCGTCCATAGGAGGAGAGGATACTAGAAATTTTAGATCGAAAGGAGTTCAGACGAGGGAGAAATCGAAGAAAGAAGTTTTGGGCAGAATAGTAACTCACAATTTTACTATAGTAGGCACTGTTCACGGGTACTATTCACTGTACTGTAGTAGTTACTGTTCATCCGAGAAAAAAATCACGGGCTGTGAAATTTTTCACACCTCTGTGATTACAGTAAACCCCTGTTCTATCTTTTTATCTGAATTCTGATTTTTTACAAATTTTTATTATATTTTTAACTCCATGGTAGTGTACTTTTCCTTGGGTCATGGGTGTAATCCCCATAATGTCTTAATGACTAGATGATCCTTATTTCATCATGATATTTTTGTTATGATAATTATACTTATGTGATGATTGCCTTTAATTCTCCGTAGTTTCATATTATCAGCATGATTTGGAGTTTTTGCGATATGGACTGAAAAGTCACTTGCGAAAACTTGGAACCCTAAAATTGAAACTTAGGAACTCATTGTAAGAAATTAGGTTTGTTCTTATTTTTAGATTTTAGAAGTTTATTTCCATATTGATAATCTGATCTGGGATTGAGTTATTGAAATAAACATAATGATATTGCAAGAAATTGAGTAACGGATCGTTGGAGAACCTTAAGTAGAACTTGTGAAACTATAGTATGAAAATATGTAGTTTTCACTTGAGATGATTGGCTTAGAATTCGGATGCATGAAAGTGATCCTTGAGTTCTTTGTCAATGATTTACTTATATTTAGCATTGAATAGATCCTGCATGAAAGTGAGGATTGGTTCTTTGTAAATTGTCTGCGCGAAAGCGAGATGATTTCTTTATGACGTAAATTATATCTTTATCATAATAAGATTAGACTGACGAACACATATTTATATCTAGTCATTAAAATTTAGATGGATGAAACCCTAGTCCTAGTTTCTCTCTCTAATATTTCGTGTAATTTCCGTTTGTGCTTTCATCATATTCGATTTGCTTAGCTAGTGAGAAAATAACTATTTGGTACTTAACACGTAGGTCTCTATGGTTCGATATCTTTTATTACTTCGAAGTATCAGTGCACTTGCGGACACAACACATGGACATGGAGCTCTAGGAATTTACTAATTGACATGCTGATGGAGATATCATGTTCCGCATGGCTAACATTGGGAGTAGGCTCACCTTGAGGAACATTAGGTCCATTTTCCACCTAGTATCAGGGGGATACACTCAAGTTCCGGTTGGGTTCATTGAGAATATTTTTTGGAACCAAATTTCTTCAGAGACCCATATTTCAGCAGTAGCGGCCAGAGCTTCTAAAATCACCAACACTTGTATCAAGTATGCACATAGAGTTTTAGCTCACACAGTGTTTGGGCGTTGTGACAATGATGGCATGGTACGTTAGACTGAGCTTTACTTTTTGTGGAGTATGTTGCATGGATATCTAGTGGATGTGGCCTTCTTCTTGATCAAGCACATGGACAAGGTGGTAAGGGCAAAGAAAGGGGCTATTGTGATAGGAGGTTTCATTACCCCTATAGCTATATTTTTAAATGTTGAGCCTTATGGAGTTGAGGTGGCTAGGGGAAATGCAAGATTAGACATTGGGTCATGTATGGCCATGAAAATGATTGTCAGAGAAGGTGATACCTTTTGTTTGGTCCTTGGACCAGGGGTTCCCACATTGCCCCTACCTCATACTGAGAAGACAACTGGAAATTGTCGCCTAGTGTTGCTGAGTCTGCTTTCACACCTCCATTGCACACTGCACCATCACCACCCACCCGGGGTGGTAGAGATGACCCATTCGATATGGGTATGGATCCACCTACCATCTCATGGAACTGCGAAGTCACCTTCACACCGAGCTTTAGGTTCCTCCCGCTGTGCTACTGAGAGAGGATGGGCCAGTGCCTTTGACCCTAGTTCCATCTCTCTCTGCTGAGGTACACCATCAGGGTCACCTCATGGAAAGAATGCTTGATTCCATGGGAAGAATGGCTGACTCCATGGGGCATATTCACCAGGATGTGGAGGAGCTTGGTAACTACATGGAGGAGATGGGGAATTTCCTATATGACTAGTTCGGTTTTGAGGATAGCAGGAAAGGTGGAGGTGATGATGGAGGCTAGGGAGGACAGCATGATGAACCCATGGATGCAGCCTCTGAGGACACTGAAGAGATTGGATCTGATGATGATCATTAGAGATCTATGAGTATCTTTTTCCGTACCTATTCCTTGTTTATCTTATATTGCTATTGATGTTCATGATTTTATAGGGAAGGATGACTTGGATAGGTCAAACTTCTTGTGTCCATTGCTATATACTGCTTATCATGACTCTCTGAATTTTAAAATTTGATTTGGTTGTATTCCTATGATTCTGAATTTGTTATTGTGATATTGAGTTCGATTGGGTTGTATGATATTTGATATTCTGTTGACATTAAGCACCTTATGTGGGTGTGTACTGATGCATGATTGATTGTATAAATTTGTTTTTGATTGGATATATGTAATTTCCTTTTGTTATGGTTATATGCTTTAATCTTGAGGTGTGGTCTATTTTTGAGAAATTTCTATTGATAGTATGATTTTCTTGATGATGAATATGCTTATGCCTGTGAATAAAGATAGACCTATTGTGATGAATTTATTTCTTTAATATATATTTGACTATTGGAATTTTTCATTGATTGATGCATGAGATTTTGGGTAGATATATTGTTTGATGAATATGATCTAAAAGTGAAGCTACTTCTTTAAATAAAACAAGCATGTAAGTATGATTTTTGAATTGATATCGATTGATTAACTTATTTGATATTCAATCTATTTGCTATTTGTTGGGAAGAAAGATTCCATGATCCAATATTAAGAGAGGTGACTCCCTTGGCACTGCGCAAAATTGGTAGTGGTACCAAAGACATAGGTTGAAGTCAAAATAAAAATTTAGAGAATGACTCCTCGTCTTGGCACCATGTTGATTTGCAGTGGTACCATAGTTAAAGTTAAAGTTCAAGCAAAAAAAAAAGGGGGAGGAAAAGGGGAGGAAAAGACTCATGTAACCCCTAGTTGCTTTGCCTATATGTTGTAGCCTTCATGGCATCATACGCATCTTTGATGAAATAAAATTTGTCAAGTAGTTTCTAGTTAATAACTCTCGGTGCATGTGTCACCAAGTCTTCCTCTCTTCTCCAAAACGCATCCTTCCACTTCACCACTTCTACATCTAGTCGAGAATCCATCTTCAACAAACACTTGGTGGAGATATACCTTGAGGCCAAGACTCATGTTGAAGGAATCCATTGAGGCCGAGAATCACCATGAAGAAGAATCACCCTAAGTTAAGTGTTCTCATCTCCTTTGTGATTCCCTTTTCCTTCTTACAAAGTTCAAAGTCTACACCAAGTTTCAGATCTTGTAGGAAGAAGGGCGCTTTGATTTGGAGGTCTCTTGGGCCCAACTCTTTCCTCTTCTTTGCCCTCTTCTAATAACTTAGTCTCGCTGATTGTCTAGGCAAGAGGACTTGGAGGCTTAACCTCCCTCTTGCACATTGTGTTGTAAAGTTTTAGTATTATTTTTAAACAACTTCCCCACGCCTGTGTAGTTTTGATGACACCAAAATTTATAGTAAATTTCGTGCCATTTCATTGGTTGTCAAATTTATGTTGTCAAATTTATTTTTAAACAACCTCCCTCTTGCACATTGTGTTGTCAAATTTATGCTTCTTTGCTCATTTATATGCCTTTTTAATCAAATATTACAAAATCTACTTCTATTTCGGTTTTTGATGATTTTCAGGCAAAAAGGCAAGTTTTTGAGGCAGTTTTGAGAAAAATCAAAGACATGGAAAAGTTACCATCATCAAGAGGAGATCACTTGACAAATTTCACGCAAATCGGAGCAACCAACCAAAATACGATAGTGCCGTATTCTATATTATGGTACCGTATTTCCGTACGATACCATAATATTAGAGCACTACCATAAATTGGTGGAATTTTTGACCAGAAAGTTTAATGAAAAATACGGCATTGCCGTAAAACTTAACACTGTCGTATTTTGAAGCGGAATCAGAACAGAGATAATTCCTAATTTTATGGCACTACCGTAAACTTTGACACGGGCCGTATTTTCCAGATGATTTCGACTAGAGAGTTCAGCCAATTTTATGGTAGTGCTGTGAACCATTATACGGTGCCGTATTTGCCAGACAATTCAGATAAGAGAATGCGAGTGATTTTACGGCACTACCGTGGAATATTACACTGCAGTATTTTCATTTTTGAACGTGACTACGTGACTCCATAGTTAATTTTGAAGCCCGATTTTTGCAGAGAAGATTGTGGACGATCCAGACCATTAAATTTGATGCCGCAAGAAGAAGAACGGGAGCCTCTGAGGAGGAGAACACGCCAAGGGTGACCTAATTTTCATCCACTATGGAGAGAGAAATCAAGTTACACGCTACCGCCTTAGGGTTTGCCGCCGGGAAGTGTATAGGCTATCTCTGGCCGTGAAATTTGAGTGAAAGCTACGCATAGAGGAGGAGAAGGTGCTCCAGAAGTTTTAGAGTGAAAGAAGGTCAATCGGAGGAGAAATCAACAACAAACCGATCGCTGGCACTGTTCACGCGTGTGATTATGGCTGTAATTTTTATTACAGCCATGTGGTTATTTGTTCTTCCCCTTTCTTTTCAATTTCTGACACTTAAACACTATGGATTACTGTAATCTTTTCACCATGCTAGCTTAAACACTCTTTGGGACATGGGGGAGTAATTCCCTTTGATTTTCTTAATGACTAGATACTTTTTGCTTTCATCATGATTATTCTACTTTGATAATTTTACCTATGCGATTATTGCTCTAGGATTCTCCTTAGTTTACTTTTTGTCATCATAATTTAGAGTTTTCGCAATAAGGACCGAAAGGTGATTTGCTTGAGAACTTGGAACCCTAAAATTGATTAATAGGAACTCACCGTAAGAAATTAGGTTAAGTTCTTATTTCTTTATTTTAGTAGTTTAAATTGCCATGATGATAATTATGAACCTAGGATTGAGTTATTGTGTCAAACGTTGAGATCTTGCATGAAAGTGAGGATCGGAACGTTGGAGAACCATAGGTAAACTTGTGTTGAGACTCGGATGCACGAAAGTGATCCTTGAGTTTCCATTTGAGGCGATCAACTTAGAACTCGGATGCACGAAAGTGATCCTCGGGTTCTTTGTTTGATGATTTACTTATCATTAGCTTGGGATAAATCTTGCGCCAAAGCGAGGATTGGTCTCTGCATGGTTATCTGCACGAAAGTGAGTTAATCTCTTTACAAAGTAAATTATGCCTTTATCATAAAAGAATTTGATTGATGAATATCCTTATATATCTAGTCATGAAAAATAATGTGAATGAAACCCTAGTCCCAGTTTCTCTCAGATAGTATTTTCCCGTGTGTTTTCGATTTTTTACTTTGCTTTTATTCAATTCCCTAGATAGGAAGAAATCAATTATTTGGTTCTTGACAACATAGGTCCCTGTGGATTCGATACTTTCTTTATTACTTCGAGTATCCATGCACTTGCGGACACTACAAGTTTAGGGACAACAAGTTTTTGGAGCTGTGTCAGGGAGTGACAAAATTCCCTGTACGCCAACACATAGGTTTTGGCCGCGACACCTGAAATAAGTCTACCTACTTGTATTCATAAGTGTGACCTTTCGGATCACAACAAGTTTTTGGCGCCGTTGCCGGCGACCTTAGTTTTGTTAATATCAAAATAGTTGTTAGTATTGCTAGACTAGGTTTTATTTGTTTTAGATTTAACTTTGTTTTCTGTTTTTGCAGGTTTTGGATTTTTAGAAGTTGTGACAAAACTGAGATTTTCTAAAATTTGTGAATTTGCTTGTGTTTTATATTTTCTTTGGTTTTTTTATATTTTGAAAAAAATGTTTTATTTGATTGATTGATGTTGGATTATCTTTCTGTTCTTTATAGATTTGAAGATATGTCTTATAACTCCTGGGCAACTGAAAGAGGTGAAGTATACATGCCATATAAAGATGATTCATCATGCACTCTTCAAGATAAGTTAGATTTTATCTCTTGTCAAATAGACACTTTAAATATGCATCATGTTAAGACATCTTATTCTTCTATTAGTTGTGGTATTTGTGGATGTTTTTTATCTTTATACTTCTGATTGCCAATTTTTAAATTCTCCAAATTCAAATTCACATGTTATTAAGATAATCAACATTATTCTAGATGGGAAAATTAAACTTCTTTTTATGATGATTGCTCAAATCTTATTTCTGAACCATACTTTGAGGAAACTAAAGCATCTAGGTTAGAATCCATGCTTGAAAAATTCATGTCAAATCAAAACCAATTCTCGACAAATCAAAATAAGGAAATTTAAGATCTTAAGGAGATTATTGGTCAACTTGCTTCTAATGTAGAATCTTTAACTACTAATTCTGAAATTCTAGAGACCTAGTTAGCACAACAAGCTTGCTTATTTGACTTTGAAACTAAAGAAATTGATTTAGAAAATTTCCCCTATGATTATGATTGTTTTGAGATTGAGCCTTGTGTGGATATTAATGAATCTCACTTTGATTTTGATAATTGTGAAATTGATTCCTTTGATAATTTATTTGTGGAAAAATTTGAGGAAATTAAAATTGAAAAATCCTCTTTTGATGAAATTGATTCATTTGATGATATGTTATTTGTGGTTAATTCTGATGAAGGATATGAGGGGACTAATTTAGAAAGATCTTACACTGATTTTGTTGATAATTTTGAAATTGACAAATTATTTGATGGTGATCATGCGGAACTTGAAAATGATTTGAAAATTACAAACTTTGTTGAATCTCACTCTGATGCTTTGCCAATGTCCATTGATTTATTTGAAAAATTATGTTTTATTGAGGAATCTAATGAGAAATAGAAAAGTTATTTTGATGATCCAATACTTGAATTCTTTGATGGAAGTCCTATTTCTATTGCAATTGAAAATCAAAATTTGAAGAAAGGACTTATGATTTTGCTTTGTGATAAATATAGGAAGATCATTGAATATCCTTTGATTGAAGTTGAAAATATTGATTTTGATTTCCGCATATTTAAGAAAGCCACATTGATTGTGATTTATTTAAAATTTTTGATATTTGAATTAGTGGCTAAACTTTTTGGACAGCGGAAAAGAAAGAAATTACATGCTATTTACTTTGGTACTAATTCACCTGCTTCACCATGAGATTTAATTTTTGGTTAAGCTATGGACCTAAAATTAGCGCTTCTTGGAGGCAACCCAAGCGTTATCACTTAGCTTAGTTTCTTTTATTTTAGTTTATTTTTAGAATTAATTTTTTCTTCTCTTTTTGCAGGAAAATAAATTTTTGCGCAAAATTTGGCACTACTGTAATCTATGTTACGGTGCCGTAATTTCAGTCTGATTTCATCCTGAGAGTTTTTAGTCTTTTACGGCACTACTGTAAGATATTTTACGGTGACGTAATTTGGGGTAATTTTTGTACAGAAGGTTTTGTGTCTTTTACGGCAGTACCCTATGCTGTTTCACGGTACCGTATTTTAAAGATGCATTCTTCTAATCTTACTAGGTGTTTTCTTGCTGTAATTTTAAGAAACTAGGTTGAGAAAATTTTTGATCTTTGGCACCATCACGAAGTACTCATCTTTGTCTATCATCTGGATATTTTTGCTAAATTTTAAAGTCCATGGATCATTCAAAAACACCTAGCATCTTTTCGATTATGATTAATTTCTGCAACAATTTCTTTTGACTATTCTGATTAGCGTTTTTGCTGTATGTTTTTAAGATGCTTTAATGAGTTATAACCCTGATTTTTCACATGGAGTATGAAGAACATGTGTCGTTCCATGTCATGGATGAGTTGTTTTCCTGAAAATATTTTCCAATCATTCTAGGACACATGGCAACTTTTTGAATGTGATTAACTTTTGTGTAGTTTTTGCAGTTTTGTAATCTGAGTAGCCTTCTTTCTATTGATACCCTAAATTTTTGAAAGATTTTAATCTTTTATTTTTCATACGCCCAGAAAGAACAAGTTTCATTCTATTACATGGTTCTGTCCATTTTCTTTTTAGATCATTAAATCTTATTTTTGGGTATGGCTACTTTTCATAAAAAATTCACTGGCTGCTCTACTTGCTTTCTACATGTTATAGCTTCTTTTGGCTCTAGATCCGGAAATCAGTCTTCCACCTCTAGCTACCACTGCATCTACCTCTGACATCACTGTTTCCAGCCGTCGGCACTGGATTATACCATCAGCAGACTCTTACTTCTTCTATTGCCTTTATTTCCATTTATTTGATTTATTTATGCAGCAGACTCTTCATTAGTGACTGATTTTTTTTATCTATGCAGCACTATTTCTGGCACCCACTAGCCGACGATCTCACTTCTAGGACTGTATTCTCTAGCAGGCCACTAGAGATTACTCACTCTACTGTCGGCACCATCATCATTGCTAGCAGCTTTTCAGCTAGCCTTTGTTTTGCCTCTGCTCCTCCACCGGCATCTACTTTGCATCTGTTTTTTCCACCAGCACCTTCTTCGGACCTTCAGCGATATCTCTGATTTTCCTTTGAGAGAAATATTTCCTATCATTTTTTTAGTAAGATACTAGTTTTGGTTTGAGCCTTATGTGCCGAAAAATATGTATAGGTAAAATTTTTTAGAAGGTGCATCTTTGAGGAAGATCCAGCCGCACCTACCTTGACGCTACAGATTGAGCTTGCTACATAGCTTTGTGAGTATTGTTTGCACTTTCTTGCGATTTGATTACATGATTATCTACACTTTTCTTCTCCTAAAAATTTCTATCGCTTTACATCCTTTGCATTGTTTGAGCCTTATGTGGTTTTTTGAGACTATCATGTTATACTTTTGACCATGATTGTATGAGTTTGATGCTTCACACCTTTTGCATTGGTATTGACATTTTTGATACTTAAATAAAATTTTTATGACTTGAATCCATGTAATAAGAGATGTGTGGATTTTTCTATGATGATGCATATCAATACCTGTGAATGGAAATATACTTCTTATGCTGAATTTATTTATTCAATATATATCTACTTGTTGAAATTCTTCATTGATTAATGCATGAGGTTTTGGGTAGGTATGTTGTTTGATGAATGCAATCTAAGAGTGAAGCATCTTTCTTGAATAAAATGGGCATATGAGTGTAATTTTTGAATTGATATTAATTGAATAACCTAGTTGATGTTTAGTGTATCTTACTTCTTGTTGGGAAGAAAGAATCCAAGATCCACATAAAATAGTGAAAGACTCCCCTACTTGGCACTGTGCAAAATTGACAGTGGTACCTAAGAGATGAGTTGAAGTCTATAAAAAAGAAGAGAGAGGAAAAATAATAAGGACTCCTCTACTTGGCACTGTATAAAATTGACAGTGGTACCGAAGACAAGAGTTGAAGTCTAAAATAAAATGTATGTATCTATGTGGGTATATGCTATCTGTATAAAAATAAAAAAAAGAGGGGGTAAGAAAAGAGAGATTCTGTGTGGAAAAAGATCTCGGAGACTTATTCCTATAAACAACGGTATGATAGATTTACACTGAAACTTAGGTGAATTCATGAGATTGAGATTCTGTTTATTATGCGAGTTGTGAAGTTTTATTTGATCAAAGTTGTGAAGCTTAAGGATTAATTTCAGAGGATGATGTATTTATTTGAAATTTTATGTAGCTTTTGGTGGAATATTTCGTGAGCGATTATATTTTAGAAATTTATTTTTCCTAAAGGAGCATATTTTCCATACTTAGCATTATTCTTTATTTATTTCCTTGAGGACAAGCAAAGGTTGAGCCTTGTGTGTTTGATGATACCAAAATTTATAGTAAATTTTATGCCATTTCATTGGTATTTTTGTGTCAAATTCATGCACCTTTGCTCATTTATATGTCTTTTTAATCAAATATTACAAAATCTACTTCTATTTTGGTTTTTGATGATTTTTAGGCAAAAAGGCATGTTTTTGAGGCATTTTCGAGAAAAATCAAAGACATGGAAAAGTTACCATCATCAAGAGGATATTATTTGACAAATTTTATGTAAATCGGAGCAACCAACCAAAATACGGTAGTGCCGTATTCTATGGTACCGTATTTCTGTACGATACTGTAATATTAGAGCACTGTGATAAATTGGAGGAATTTCCGACTAGAAGGTTTAATGAAAAATATGGCACTGCCGTAAAACTTAACACTATCGTATTTTGAAGCGCATTTAGAACAGAGATAATTCCTGATTTTACGGCACTACTGTAAACTTTGACACGGGCCGTATTTTCCAGACGATTTCGACTAGAGAGTTCAGCAGATTTTACAGCAATGCCGTGAACCATTATACAGTGCCCTATTTGCTAGACAATTCAGATTAGAGAACGCGAGTGATTTTATGGCACTGCCGTGAAAAATTACACTACCGTATTTTCATTTTTGAATGTGACTTCATAGTCAATTTTGAAGCCCGATTTTTGCGGAGAAGATTACGGACGATCCAGACCATTAAATTTGATGCTGTATGAAGAAGAAGGGGAGCCTCCGCGGAGGAGAACACGCTAAGGGTGAAAGCCCTAATTTTCATCCACTATAGAGAGAGAAATCGAGTTACACGCCGCCGCCTTAGGGTTCACCGCCGGGAAGTGTACAGGCTATCTCCGGTCGTGAAATTTGAGTGAAAGCTATGCATAGAGGAGGAGAAGGTACTCCAGAAGTTTCAGAGTGAATGGAGGTCAATCGGAGGAGAAATCAACAACAAACCGATCGCCGGCATTGTTCACGCGTGAGATTACGGCTGTAATTTTTATTACAGCCGTGTGGTTATTTGTTCTTCCCCTTTCTTTTCGATTTTCGACATTTAAACACTATGGATTACTGTAATCTTTTCACCATGCTAGCTTAAACACTCTTTGGGATATGGGGGAGTAATTCCCTTTGATTTTCTTAATGACTAGATAAGTTTTGCTTTCATCATGATTATTCTACTTTGATAATTTTACCTATGCGATTATTGGTCTAAGATTCTCCTTAGTTTACTTTTTGTCATCATAATTTAGAGTTTTCGTAATAAGGACCGAAAGGTGATTTGTTTTGGAAATTGGAACTCTAAAATTGATTAATAGGAACTCACTGTAAGAAATTAGGTTAAGTTCTTATTTCTTTATTTTAGTAGTTTAAATTGCCATGATGATAATTATGAACCTAGGATTGAGTTATTGCGTCAAATGTGGAGATCTTGCACGAAAGTGAGGATCGAAATGTTGGAGATCCATAGGTAGAACATGTGTTAAGACTCAGATGCACGCAAGTGATCCTTGAGTTTCCACACGAGGCAATCAACTTAGAACTCGGATGCACGAAAGTGATCATCGAGTTCTTTGTTTGATGATTTACTTATCATTAGCTTGGGATAAATCTTGCGTGCAAGCGAGGATTGGTCTTTGCATGGTTATCTGCACGAAAGTGAGTTAATCTCTTTACAATGTAAATTATGTCTTTATCATAATAGAATTTGATTGATGAATATCCTTATATATCTAGTCATGAAAATTAAAGTGAATGAAACCCTAGTCCTAGTTTCTCTCTGATAGTATTTTCTCGTGTGTTTTCGATTTTTACTTTTCTTTCATTCGATTGCGTAGATAGGAAGAAATCAATTATTTGGTACTTGACAACATAGGTCCCTGTGGATTCGATACTTTCTTTATTACTTCATGCACTTGCGAACACTACATGTTTAGGGACAACAAGTTTTTGGAGCCGTGTCAGGGAGTGACAAAAGTCCCTGTACGCCAACACTTAGGTTTTGGCCACGACACCTGAAATAAGTCTACCTACTTGTATTCATAAGTGTGTCCTTTCGGATCACAACAAGTTTGCTGAAATGCCCGTGTGTAACTGACATCTTCTATCAGAGTAGGACCAGTGAAGAACGGGAAGGTGACCCCTTCTATTCTCAAGGGGTCCACTATAAATCTCCTTTAAAATTTCAGCAATTTACTTTCGCAATTCCTTTCTGCAAGTAGACTAATTCGGTTTTCCTATCTAAAAATACAAAAACATCTTATTTTCAAAGTCATTAGTGTAATCACGGGTTTTCCTTACTACTTATATTACAAAACTCTTTCAAAATATGTTGCTTGCATGTTTTATATCTTGTGCCCACATCTAGTTCTCTCCCTACCGCCGCCTTCCTCCCCTCATCTCTGAGCACCCGAAGACCTTGGCTCACAACCATCTATCCACTAGGAGCAAACGTAGAGACCCACAAGACCTACCTCCTTGTTTTGCTCTAGCACGCACGGACTACTATCATTGTGCATCCCTGGCCCTCCGGTAATCGTTCGTCGATCTTGGCCTTCTCCAGATGTTGGTGACCATATTCCCTCACCCTCTGCCCCACCAGGTCACACCAGTAGTCAGTGACGGTCAACATGTGTCATGCTTTTGGTTTTCACTTGACCCATCCCCTATTTCACCTCCCCTGCTTTAGTTATGCCCATAGCGTGAGTCCTCGCTTCCCTTCCAGGTGAGGCTGAGCCCGGTTGCAGCTGCACGTCCCCAGTCTTCCCTCCCAATGCCTCCTAGTAGTTGCGAGACCAATGGCGACTAGATCCTGGATGCAAGGATGGATTGTAGCAGCCTCCCATGCTTCACCCGCATTGCTAGTTCCAAAGGACATGGCATCTTGGGCCTCAACGCGATGCACAAGGGATCCTCTAGACTCTAGAGGCTCATGGTAGAGGGTGCGATTTCTAGGGAGTCATTCTTTTTTAGGGAAATAGGGAGGGAAAAGAATTTTTTATATTTGGGAGCAAAGAAAAGTGGAGAGAAGAAGGATCAAAGAAATTTCCTCCCCAAAGATTCTGCCTGATTCAAGCGGAAAATAGAAAGAACAAAAACACAAGCGAGCTGTGCCTGCCTGCTCACACTGACGCCCCACCCCCCTCCAGCTAGTGCTCCTCCGACGCCCTCCTCCTCCCACCGGTGTTCCCCGGACGCACTCCTCCCACCGAAGCTCCCTCGACACCAGACGAGCTTGCCTCCCTATGTCCTCCTCCACCTCCCACCTTCCCTGTCAAGCTTGGCTCCCCCCTTTCTTGCTTAGCTCACCTCCCTCCTTCCTTTCTGAGCTCGATCTCGTTGAGGCCGTCCCGCCGAGCTCAGGCCAACCTCCCACCTCTAGCCGATCATGCATTGACCTTCTACTTCCCGTTGCCTCATCAACCTCGCACCCCTACTTCACTGCCTAGCCACTGTGCTTCTCTTCAAGGACCACCAGCCAAGCTTCCCTCTTGGCACCGACACCACCCGTTCTCTTTCCATTAATCAAGTGCAACACACATGGTTTTTTATTTTGTTTCTTCCTATTCTTCCTTTCTCCCCATGCTTTTGTTCTCCCCCTCCAAAAAAACACAATGTAAGGGAGCCTGTCCCTAATGGGGTTACATGAATCTTAAAACCCCAACTTGTATGTATCTCAAAGGTGCATTGTAAACAATCCTAACCTAGGTTAACCAAGCTTTGTCTGTGTCTTTTTACTTTTTACCCTATGCTCTTAGTAAAACCCTACTAACTTTTTTACCTTTACCAAGCTCTTTAGGTCTTCGTCTGTTATTGGACTGTTCATGAGCTTTCTACTCCTCAATGACATGACCCTCAAGTGCATGGTTATGTCAAAGTAATACAAAAGGTTGTTGAACCCATAGGGAATAAGGTTAAGTACTACAAAATCTGAGTTTCAATAGCTAAGTGAATCGAAGTGGGGTTTTTGGTATTAATTAACGAAAAGCAAGAAATCAAGGCAACTATGGAAGAGTGTATATATGAGAGAGATCAAGGCTTTAGTATCCACCACACTGATGAATCTAGTTGCATTTAAGATGATCTATTACATGAATTCACAGTTTTGCGTAAGGAACTTTCCCTAAGGTACAGGATGCCCCCTCTCGGTGGTAGATCCCGGTGTTTGCCTAGAATGGTCTCCTACTCTCGCGGTGGATTATTCTAAACAAACCCTATGCGCTCTATGGAAAGTTATGATACCCTCAAGTGAAAACCAAGCACTCTCGTGTCATGGATTCACAAGTCTTTCGAAGAGATTCCATCGATACGATTTGCTCTCGGTACGAAGCACGTCGGCTAAAGTATGATATTACGTGCCCAAGGTAAAATCACGAAATAAGTGCAATAAAGTAAAGATATGCTCATATGAACGTTCAAATAACATAATTGAAATAAGTTTAGCAACTAGAAATCGTCAACGGGCTTGAACCAAGCCCTGAAAAAGGTTTTATGCTACATAATTCATGAAATCGCACAAAATTCTCTTTGTAAAGATAGGAAAACTACAATCAAACATTTATGAGGGGAAGGAGACGATGAACCGAATGAAATCTTCGAGAATCGTGGTGCTTCAATGGTCCAATCTCTCGAAATCACCTTCAAATCGTGTCGTCACCGCTCCTGTTCACCCTAGCTAGTTTGTGCACTGACTTCTCGATGATTAGGAAGTTTCAGAAGGGGCTTTTATATTCTTTGGATTCACCTCTCAGTTAGCTTTCTATAACGTGTCTTCTTGCTTATTTGGATTTCTCTAGGGCTCGAAATCAAAAGAAAACTGAGTAAAGGTCAGTTTGTAGAGTCACGATCATGGGTGAACCCCACCGTGTTCACCAGGTGGTGAAGTTTGATGACACCTAATTTTATAGTAAATTTTGTGCCATTTCATATATCTTTTTGTGTCAAATTCATGAACCTTTGCTTATTTTATGCCTTTTTCATCAAATATTGTGGAATCTACACTCTTTGGTTTTTGATGATTTTTAGGTAAAAAGGCACGATTTTTAGGCATTTTCAAGCAGTTCCAGATGCATGAATGAATTACCACCATCAAGAGGAGACAACATGTCAAATTTCATGAAGATTGGAGCTTCAGACCAAATTACGGTAGTGTCGTAATATATATTACAGTACCGTATTTTCACCGGCTACCGTAATATCAGAGCACTACCATAATTTGGGAATTTTTCATCCAGAAAGAATTTCAAAAATTACGGCACTATCGTAAAGATTTTCATGGGCTGTAATTCGGAGCACTTTCAGACTAGAAAATTTGGCTGAAATTACGGTACTGCCATAACCGATATTAGGGTGCCGTAATTACCAGATAGTTTCGATCAGAGAACTCGACTGAAATTACGGTACTGTCGTAACCAAAAATATGGCTGTAATTCTAACTCTGGACGCGATTTTCCAAGTCAACCTTGCAGTCCAATTTTTGGATGATCGATTGTGGATGATCCAGGCCATAAAATTCAAAGTTGTAAGAAGCAAAAGGGGAGCTTTTTGTGAGGAGAAGAGATAGATAACAAATGCCCTAATTTTCATCCACTATTGGGAGAGAAATTGAGTTTCACACCGCCGCCTTATGTTTCGCCGTTGGGAAGCGTACAACGCATCTCCGGTCGTGAAATTTGAGTGGAAGCTTTGCCTGGAAGAGGAGACGATACCCCATAAGATTTAGAGAGAAAGGATCTTGATCGGACGAGAAATCAACAAAATCTTACCGCCGGCACTGTTCACGCACAGAAATTATGGTTATAATTTCCATTACAGCCATGTGGTTATTTGTTTTTCCCCTCTTTCTTGATTTCCTACACTTTGATACTATGGATTTTTGTAATCTTTCATCCATGCTAGCTTAAACCTTTTATGGGACATGGGGGAGTAATTCCCTTTGATTTATTAATGACTAGATAAAATTTTCATTACTTTGTCACGTATAATTTTAGCATGATAATTCTACTTATGTTATAATTGCTCTTTAATTCTCCACAGATTCATGTTATTGATCATGTTTTAGAGTTTTCGCAATAGACCGAAAGGTGACTTACTTGAGAACTTAGAACCCTATAATTGAATGTTAGGAACTTACTATAAGAAATTAGGTTAGTTCTTGTTTCTTGATTTTAGAAGAATAATTGCCATGATAATAATATGTATCTAGGATTGAGTTAATTTATCAAACGTGGAGATATTGTGCGAAAGTGAGGATTGTAACGTTGGAGAACCATAAGTAGAACTTGTGTTGAGACTCGGATGCACGAAAGTGATCCTTGAGATTCCACTTGAGATAATCAACTTAGAATTCGGATGCATGAAAGTGATCATTAAGTTCTTTCTTTGATAATTTACTTATCTTCAGCTTGTGATAGATCTTGCACGAGAGCGAAGATCGGTCCCAGCATGAAGTCTGCACGAAAGTGAGACAATCCCTTTATGAAGTAAATTATGTCTTTATCATGACAAAATTAAACTGACGAATTACTATTCATATCTAGTCATAGAAATTGAAGTGAATGAAACCCTAGTCCCATATTTTCTCTCTGATATTTTTGTTAGCTTTCATTAGTTCACTTGCATAGTTTCGATTGCCTAGATAGTAAGAACTCAATTGTTCAGTACTTGACGAGGTCTCTGTGGTTAGATATCTTTCTTTATTACTTCAAGTATCCGTGCACTTCGGACTACAATAAGTTTTTGGCGCCATTGCCGGGGACCTTGGTTTTGTCAATATTGAAGATATTGAAAGTATTGCTATACTAGGTTTTATTTTCTATTCTTTTTATGTTATTTTCTTTTCTCTTGAAATTATTTGATCTATCTACTTTGCATGTGCAGGAATCTTAGATCAGGACCTCTTGTACCTTTTGATCAAGAGATAAATAAAACTCTTAGACTGTGCAGGAAGTTGAGATATGAAGAAAGACAACAAGAAGAGGAAGAAGTGACTATGGCAGAACAAAGATCACTTTGGGACTATGCAGCCATTAATCCACAAAAGATTCACTCTAGCATAGCTAGACCGGTCATAGAGACTAATAACTTTGAAATTAAGCCTGCTTTCTTATCCATGATTCTACAGAACCAGTTTGGATGGTTCTGTTGAATCTCCTCTTGAAGATCCTAACCAACACCTTTCTTTGTTTCTTGAACTTTGTGATATAATTAAAATTAATGGAGTTTCTAATGATGCATTAAAACTGAGATTGTTTCCTTTTTCTCTTAGGGACCGAGCGCGATCTTGGCTCCAAGCACAATCTACCGGCAACTTCAACACATGGGAGCAATTATCCAATGCCTTTTTGATGAAATATTTTCCACCAAGCAAGACCATCCAAATGAGAAACTAGATTTCAAGCTTTGGACAGAGGGATGGCGAATCTTTTAGTGAGGCATGAGAGAGATTCAATGATTTACAACGGAAGTGTCCTCACCATGGCATTAAAAATTGGGTTTTAATTCATACTCTTTATAATTGTTTGTTTTATAATATCAGACTAACTGTTGATGCTGCTGCAGGAGGAGCTCTGATGAGCAAAACCATTTATGATGCTTTCAAGTTGCTGGGAGAAATGGCTTTAAATCATAACCAGTGGACTTCAGAGAGAGGAGTGCTTTATAAATGTTCCCAAGGTAAGAATGAAAGTGATAGTTGGCGCACATTGGCAAAAAAGGTTGACTCTTTGTGCAGTAGATTTGATTCATTTAAGATGCAAACTACTGTTGTTTCTTCATCTATTGTTTGTGATATATGTGGTAACAATGGTCATATCTTTGAAGATTGTTAGGTCATTGCTAGTCAGGATAGTGAACATGTTAATGCATTAGGGAATTATAATCAAGGTAGAAACAATGATCCCTATTCTAGTACCTACAACCCTGGATGGAGGAATCACCCAAACTTATCTTGGAAAAACAACAACAATTTAGGGGGACAAAATGAAAATAGAGGGTTCCAACAAAATAAGCCAAATCAAAATCAAAACTCAAATCAGAATTCAAACATTGAGTCCATGCTAGAAAAGATTATCACTATTCGAAATCAGTTCATGCAAAATAAAAACAAAGAAATTGAAGATATTAAGGGAATGGTTAGTCAATTAGCTTCTCAAGTAGGAACATTAGCAGCCCACAACAAAATATTAGAAAATCAAATAGCACAACAAGCTAGTAGTCCTTACAGACCCCTTGGAAAATTACCTGCTAAACCTGAGTTGAACCCTAGGGAGCACTGTAATGCTATCATCACTAGAAGTGGGAGACAATTAGTAGAACCCAAAGGGAAAGTTGTGATCAATGAAAAAGAGTCTAATGATGATCTTGATGATGAATTAGAATTAGAAAAATCTTCTGGGCATGAGCAATCCTAAGCAAGTTTGCCACCGCACAAGGGTGATGAACCAAAAGGGGATATGCCATGTGATAAAGATGATTCTAAACCTAATTTACTTCTACCTTATAGACCACCTATACCCTTTCCCCAAAGGTTAGTGCAAGCAAAACTTGATAAACAATTTGGCAAATTTCTTGAAGTGTTGAAAAAGCTTTACATTAATATTCCTTTTACTGAAGCTATATCTCAAATGCCATCATATGCAAAATTCTTGAAAGAAATCCTGTTTAACAAAAGAAAATTAGAGGACTATGGTACTGTGGCTTTAACTGAGGATTGCAGTGCTATTATTCAGAATAAATTTCCACCAAAACTGAAGGATCCAGGTAGTTTCTCTATACCTTGTTCTATTGGAAGCATGTCTTTTAACCGAGCCTTATATGATTTAGGAGCCAGTGTAAGCCTAATGCCTTTATCCATTTGCAGGAAACTGGACATTGGAGAGCTTAAACCAACATCCATATCTTTATAGCTCGCTTATAGCTCGGTAAAGTATCCTATAGGTATTGTAGAGAATGTTCCAATCAAGGTATGTGAATTTTTCATACCTGCAGATTTTGTAGTACTTGATATGGAAGAAAATCATAAAAATCCCATAATTCTTGGTAGACCCTTTTTGGCTACTACTAGAGCACATATAGATGTCAAAAAGGGAAAAATTACTTTTGATATTTGTGAAAAAGCAATTGAATTTGATCTTGCTGATTCTTTGAACAAAATTTCATATTATGGATCGTGTTGTAGTGTTGACATAGTTGATGATGTTGTTTATGATGTTCATAATTTATTTGATGAATCCTCCAATTTTGAAACTAATAATTTTTTTGAGGATGTTGATAGAGGATTACAGCAGAAAGGACATCAAATTTCTGAAAAGAAGAAGAAGAAGAGGCTCTAAGTTGATCGATAAAGGAAAGAAGATATTGAGTAAATTTGGACACTATTTCAAGACCGAGCCTTATGTGATTCATAGTGATGCTCAAATCAAAGAAAAATTAGAGTGGAAATTGAGGAAATTAGAACCAAAACTGAGTGCAGAAGGGTCAAGCTAAAGACCTTTAAATTAGCGCTTCTTGGGTGGCAACCCAAGCATTATAACTTTAGTTTTTTCCTCTATTTTTTACTTTGTGTTTAGAACTAATTCTTTTTATTTATTTTCGTAGGTAAAATGAGTTTTGGCACAAATTACGGCACTACCGTAATGTATACGGTACTGTAATTTCAGTCTGCTTCCGACCAGAAGGTTGTGACGAGATTATGGCACTATCGTAAGTATTTTCACAGTACCGTATTTTGTGTTCAAAATTGACCCGAGAGTTCCATTGCTTTTATGGCACTGCCGTGAGGAATTTTACTATGCCGCATTTTTTAGCTGATTTTTTTATTTACCTAAAAAAATTTGTGATTATTTTTACGGCACTACCGTAACCATTTTCGTGGTACCGTAATTTTCATCTGTTTTCATCCCGAAGGTTTTCACGTTTTTACGGTACTACCGTAATTGTTTTCACGGCACCGTAATTATGGGCATTTTTCGACCCGAGAGTTTGAGCCAAATTACAGTACTACCGTAATGATTTTTACTGTCCATGTTTTTCAATTTCGCCAGATTACGACACTACCGTAATGATTTTTAAGGCCATAATTTTGTTTTTATACGCAATTCCTGTGCCATTTTTTAGGGTTTTCTGTGCCATGTTTTGAGTTTTCTCACTCGTTCTTGCGCCGACCTTTGTCTCCAGACCTTCTCCCACCGTCAGAGCTCACCGATGACCCTTCCTTTCCGATTTTCACCGCCGATCTGGTACTCTCTTCACCGATTTCTCTATTGTGGCTAGTTTTCACGCAAGTTTCACCGCTTTGTTCATTTCTCTTTGATTCTTGGTCGTTTTCAGAGATTCTTGTTCGCATTTACTTCTTAGATGATAGGCGACTTATTCTTGTTCGTTTCTAGCATTTTTGATCAATTTTTGTGAGAGATTTTAGCTTGAATAAGTTGGATTTGCTGAGTTTCACTGTTCAAATTTCACCCCTTTTATCTTTAACTGAATCTTTGAGTTCAAGCATGCATATTAGTTGATTCTTGTTTCTATTATGCTTGATGAGTATTCATGTTCATACTTGGAAGTATGATTTGAGTTCAAACTTGCTATACTTTGCTATATTTCATTGTCAATCTCAAGTTGCAGCTATAAGTTCACTCATGGCACCCAAAGTTAAGCATGTAGTTTCAAAGAAAAGAGGAAAAGGACCAACTACATCCTCTTCACCACCAAATCCCTATGGCATTGTGTTCAAGGGCGAAATTCAAGAGTCAAGGTACAATCAATTGGTGGAAAGAAGAGTTGTCAATACAAAATATGCTGATAGAAGGACTTTCGAAGCACTTGGGCTCTACGAGGATGTATCTTGGATGTTTGAGCAGATTAGAGACAGAAGATTTTTTGAGATGACACCATATACTTTTTTTGCCACTAGCTTTGGAATTTTTGAGTAGCTTGAATGTGGATCTAAGAGAGTTTTCCAATGGACCTACTGAAAGAGATATCACATTCAGATTAGCTAACGTGGAGAGGAAGTTAAATTTGAGAGAAGTCAGATCTATCTTTCACTTGGGTTCAGGAGGGTATACCTAGATACCAATTGGGTTTATAGAAAATGTGTTTTGGAACCAGATTACCCATGAGGCTCACTTTTCTGCTGTTTCTGCTAGAGCTTCAAAGATCGTGAATCCCTGTATAAAGTATGTTCATAGAGTTCTTGCCCACACTGTCTTTGGCAAAGGAGACAGTGATGGCATGGTAAGACAGCCTTGTTGTGTCCGCAAGTGCACGAAAACTTGAAGTAATAAAAAGATATTGAACCCACAGAGACCTCATTCGTCAAGTACCGAATAATCAATTTCTTACTATCTAGGCAGTCAAAATTATGTAAGTGAATTCTCGGATGCTAACAAAAATATTAGAGAGAGAAACTGGGACTATGGTTTCATCCACTTTGATTTTTATGACTAGATATGAATAGAAATTCGTCAGTTTAATTTTATCATGATAAAGATATAATTTACTTCAATAAAAAATCATTTCACTTTCGTGCAAACAATCTAGCAAGGACCGATCCTCGCTCTCGCGCAAGATCTATCCCAAGCTGAAAATAGGTAAATCATCCATCAAAAATCTCAAGGATCACTTTCGTGCATCTGAGTCTCAACACAAGTTCTACTTAAGGTTCCAACGTTCCGATCTTTACTTTCACACAAGATCTTCACGTTTGATAAATTGACTCAATCCTAGATTCATATTATTAAAAATGGAAATTATTCTTTTAAAATCAAGAAACAAGAATAAACCTAATTTCTTACAGTAAGTTCCTAACATTCAATTCTAGGATTCTAAGTTCTCAAGCAAGTCACCTTTCGGTCCTTATTGCGAAAACTCTAAAACATGATTAATAACATGTATCTATGGATAATCAAAGAACAATTATCACAAAAGTACAATTATCATGCTAAAATTATACATGAAGTAATGAAAAGTTTATCTAGTCATTAAGAAATCAAAGGGAATTACTCCCCTATGTCCCACAAAAGGTTTAAGCTAGTATGGAGAAAAGATTACAATAAACCATAGTTTCTAGCAATCAGAAATCAAAAAGAAAGGGGAAGAACGAATAACCACACGGCTGTAATGAAAATTACAACCGTAATAATCGTATGAATAGTGCTGGCGCTAGGTTCTTCGTCGATTTCTCCTCCGATCGAGATCTTTTCACGTTGAAACTTTTGGAGTATGTTCACTTGCTCCAAGTGAAGCTTGCCTTCAAATTTTATGGCTGGAGATGCGTTGTACGCTTCCCGACAGTGAACCTTAAGGCGGCGGCGTGAAACTCGATTTCTCCTTTGTTAGTGGATGAAAATTAGGGCTTTTGGTCTCTCCCCCCTCGTCTCATCCAAAGCTCCTTGTTTGCTTCTTACAGCTTTTAATTTCTTTGCCTAATCGTCCGCAATCGATCCCACAAAAATCGGACTCAAATTTCACCGTAAAAATCGCACCTCCAGGTTATAATTACGGCCGTGGTTTTGGTTATGACACTGCCGTAATTCCAGTCGAGTTCTTGGGTGGAAATCTGTCTGAAATTATGGTACCATGAAATCCCTTATGAC
Organism: Costus pulverulentus; assembly: GCA_027562315.1. NCBI lineage: Eukaryota > Viridiplantae > Streptophyta > Magnoliopsida > Zingiberales > Costaceae > Costus > Costus pulverulentus. Next base: position 55,558 of record JANTFE010013552.1, on the reverse strand, counting down.
AGTGCCATATTTTCCCCAAATCTCTCGAGTGGAAAATCAACCCAAATTATGGGCCGTAGAAAGTCTTACGGCAGTGCCGTATTTTCAGCCAAAGTTTCTGCTCGGAAAGTGCTCCAAATTACGGCCCATAAAAATCTTTACGGTAGTGTCGTAATTTTTGAAAATCTTTCTAGATGAAAAATTCCTAAATTACGGCAGTGCTCTGATATTACGGTAGCCATCAAAATACGGTACCGTAATATAGATTACGGCACTACCGTAATTTGGTCTGAAGCTCCAATCTTCATGAAATTTGACATGTTATCTTTTATTGATGGTGGGAATTCAATCATGTATCTGGATTGCTTGAAAATGCCTGAAAATCATGCCTTTTTCCCTGAAAATCATCAAAAACCAAAAAGAGTGTAGATTCCACAGTAATTGATAAAAAAAGGCATAAAAATAAGTAAAGGTTCATGAATTTGACACAAAAAGATATATGAAATGACATGAAATTTTCTATAAATTTCAGTGTCATCAAACACATAAGGCTCAAACTTTGCTTGTCCTCAAGCAAAAATCAAAATTGATTATATGAAAAGATTTTCTCATGAAGAATAAATTTCTAAAATACAGTCACTAATGAAAAATCCACCAATTGATTCATAAAATTTTAATTAGACATATCATCCTTTGAATTCAATCCTCAAGATCCAAAACTTAATCAAATAAAACTTCACAACTTGTATAAAAATTAGAATTTCAATCTTATAAATTCATCTAATCTTCAGTTCAAATCTATTATGCTTTTGTTTACAGAAATAGAATATCCAAAACTCTTTTTCCACTCAAATATTTCTTGTCTTCATTTTTATTTTTATTCTTTTCTTTTTTTTTTGTGTTTTTGATGGCATGTACCCACATAGATACACACTTTTTATTTGGACTTCAACTCTTGTCTTAGGTACACCATTGTCAATTTTACACAGTGCCAAGTAGAGGAGTCATTTTCTTTTTCTTTCTCTCTAATTTTTTTTCTTTTCAGACATTAACCCACATCTTCGATACCACTGTCAATTTTACACAGCGCCAAGTAGGGGAGTCACTTACTATTTTTGGATCTTGGATTCTTTCTTCCCAACAAATAGCAAATAGACTAAACATTAATTAGATTAATCAATTGACATCCATTCAAAAATTATACTCATATGCTAATTTTATTCAAAAAGTAGCTTCACTTTTAAATTAAATTCCTCAAATAATATATCTACCTAAAATCTCATTCATCAATCAATGAAAATTTTCAAAAGCAGATATATATAAGGGAAATAAATTTAACATGATAGATCTAGACTTAATCACAGGCATGAATTTATTTATCATCAAGAGGATCATCACAAAAAAATCAAAAAACATTGGGCACAAGAAGTTTTTTAGGGTAAAACATCGATGGAATGGGAAAAATGAACTTTTAAAGATGTGAAGAAAATACTCACAAAGTTTTGCTCATCAGCATTTGATTTAATCTCTTTTCTGTCTCTGGGGTAGATTGGTCGGTGCAGGAACCGGTGGAAACATGGATGAGAAGCATCTATTTTTTTTGGTGAAAAACGGTACTGTAATATTCGTTACGGTACTACTGTAAAATAGGATAAATCGCTGAGATTCTCGGGAAGATTTGGAGCGAAATTTCGGTACCATAAAGTTACTTACGGTAGTGCTGTAATTGCTTCAAAACTTTCTGATCGATAAGAAATCGAAAATACGACCCGTAATTTTCATTACGGTAGTGCCATAATTTACGCCAAATTTGATTTTTCCTATAAAAAGAGAAGAAAAATTAGTTAAGGCAAAAGTAAAAATACAGAAAAGTAAATGAGAATAAAATGAAGAAAGAGTGCTTGGGTTGCCTGTTGGGGTATGCCCTTAAGGCTAATGTTTGAGGCCTTGGGATTGTATCGGTATTGTGTAATAAACTTTTATGTTTATAAAGGCAATGGTTGTTATTCAATTTGTTACCTTGTCTGCTGTAATAAGTGTACTTATGAATAATGTCTCAAAGCTGTTCAGCTAGGCTGACATGCTATATGTCCTTAGTCGAGATATCTTGGTGAACATGAGACAGCCTTGATATGGTTAAGACTAATGTGTGTTCTAATCTTATAGGATGCTTCGAGCATGGAATAAGATGTAGACTCATGGGCACATTGGATGTACTGGACAGACCCTACTAGGATATTCAATTGTTTGTCACAATGTGAATAATCCTTGAATGCTGCAAGTGGCACATGTCCTTTGACTTGAGATCACTTGTGAATCTAAATGATGATTGTCATTGTTTTGAGATAGTTCAATATCATTTGAAATAAAATGATTATAGACTATCTTGGATGGTGAGCTTGAGTCAGGTTAGGGCACTAGTGAT
>JANTFE010013552.1:34177-48462 GCA_027562315.1 Costus pulverulentus | reverse complement strand
ACATACTGAATAACAACCATTGCCTTTATAAACATAAGAGTTTATACATGATACTGATACAATCCCAAGGCCTCAAACATTAGCCTTTAAGGGCATACCCCAACAGGCCTATATGGTGAAGGTGAATTAGATTTAGAAATATCTTTCTGGCATGACATATCACCTTTAGGTTCACCACCCTTGTGAGATGACAAACTAGTTTGGGATTGCACATGCTCAGGAGAATTTTCTAACTCTAACTCATGGTCATGTTCATCATTAAGCCCTTTTCCATTATTCTCAACTTTCCCTTTTGGTTCCTCTAATTTTCTCCCACTTCTAGTGATGATAACGTTACAGTGTTCATCAGGTATTTGATCTTCTATAGTTTTATTATGAGCAGCTAAGGATTCTACTTGAGAGACAAGTTGACTGACCATTCCCTTAAGATCTTCAATTTCTTTGTTTTGATTAGCCATAAACTTTTCAAGTAAAGATTCTACACTAAAAGAATTTACCTCTTTAGTTAGGGTTTGCCAACCCTCATTCTCATTCTTACCATGTTGATGACAATATAGCATTCCTTCTTCAGGAGCCCATTGGTCATGGTTCAAGGACATTTCTTCAAATAAGGTAAAAGCATCTTCAATGGTTCTGCTCATGAGGGCTCCTCCTGCAGCAGCATCAATAATTAGGCAGGTGGTATAAAGTAGACCATTATAAAATGTATGAATTAAAACCCAATTTTTAAGGCCATGGTGGGGATACTTCCGTTGTAAATCGTTGAAACGCTCTAATGCCCTGCTAAAGGATTCGCCATCCTTTTGTGTAAAACTTGTGATTTGATTCCTCAGTTGGATGGTCTTGCTTGGTGGAAAATATTTCATCAAGAAAGCATTTGATAGTTGTTCCCAAGTGGTGAAGGCACCGGTAGGTAAAGAATATAGCCAAGATCGTGCTCGGTCCCTGAGAGATAAAGGAAACAGTCTTAGTTTTAGTGCATCATCAGAAACCCCATTAATTTTAATGGTATCACAATATTCAAGAAAAAGATGTAAGTGTTGATAAGGATCTTCAATTGGAGCTCCTCCAAACTGATTCTACTGGATCATGGACAAGAAGGCCGGATTGATCTCAAAATTATCAACTTCAATTGCTAGTCTGGCAATGCTAAAGTGTATTTCTTTTGGCTTAGGGGCTGCATAGTCCCTAAGTGATCTCCGACCTGCCATCAGATTAAAACTTCCTGTGCTGTCTGTTGTGATCCGAAAGGACACACTTATAAATACAAGTAGGCAGACTTATTTAAGGTGTCGCGGCCAAAACCTAAGTGTTGGCGCACAGGGCTATTGTCACTCCCTAACACGGCTTCAAAAACTTGTTGTCCCTAAACTTGTAGTGTCTGCAAGTGCACGGATACTCGAAGTAATAAAGAAAAATATGGATCCCACAGAAACCTTATTGTTAAGTACCAGATAGTTGTGTTTTTACTAGCTAAGTAACCGAATAATAGCAAAGCAATGAGGGAAAACACATGAAATCAGATAATTAGAGAGAAACATTGGGACTAGAGTTTCATCCTCCTTAATTCTAATGACTAGATTTAAATTAAAGGTCATCAGACTAATTTTATCATGATAAAGACTTAATTTACTTCATAAAGGGATCATCTCACTTTCGTGCAGACAATCATGCAGGGATCAATCCTTGCTTTCACGCAAGATCTATCCCAACGCTAAAAATAAGTAAATCATCAATCAAAGAACTCGAGATCACTTTCGTGCATCCGAATTCTAAGTTGATTGTCTCGAGTGGAATCTTAAGGATCACTTTCGTGCATCCAAGACTCAACACAAGTTCTACTTATGGTTTTCCGATGACTCGATTCTCACTTTCGTGCAAGATCAAATCAAGTCTAAGACAATAACTCGACCCTAAATTCATGTTATTATCATGGCAATTAAATCACTAAAATCAAATAATAAGAACTAGCCTAAGAGAGTTCCTAACATGCAATTCTAGGGTTCCAAGTGCTCAAGCAAATCACCTTTCGGTCCTTATTGCGAAAACTCTAAAACATGAATAATAACATCAATCGATGGAGAATCAAAGTACAATCAATCACATTTGTAGAATTATCATTACAAAGATTATTCTGACGAAAGAAAACATTATCTAATCATTAAAAATCAAAAGGGATTACACTCCATGTCCCAAAGATGTTTAAGCTTGCATGGAAGAAGAAATACAACAATCCATTGTTTAGAACGATCAAAAAATGAAAAGAAGGGAGAAATAACGTTACAACACGGCTGTAATATAAATTACAGCCGTAATTATGCGAGTGAACAGTGCCAGCACCGCTCTTTTGTTGATTTCTCCTCCAATCCAACTACTCTTTCTCTAAAACTTCTGGAATGTTGTCTCCTCCTCCAAATGAAACTTCTGTGTGAAAATCACGGCCTGAGGTGTCCTTTATGCCTCTCGGCGTGAGGGCAAACCCTAAGCACCTCCCTCTTGATTGCTCCCCTGATACTGGATAAAAATTAGCCCTTTCCTCTTCGTGTGTCTTCTCCTCTTAAAGACGAGTCCGCAGCATCTTTCAGGTCTCAATTTGGAGGTCTGGATCAAAAGATATGGTCCGCACATGATTCAGACTCGTAAAAATCGCATTTTTGAATGAAAATTACGGTACAGTAATGAATATTACGGCGGTGCTATAATTTTGGCTCTGTGAATTATTTGTAAGATTATGGCCCGTAAAAATATTTACGACCATGCCATATTTGCTTCTGTATGTTTCTGGACCAAAATACGGCTCGTAAAGACCATTACGGCAGTGTCGTAATCTCTGAAATCTCTCCGATGGAAAATCATCTAGCATTACAACACCGTAAAGATTGTTACGGCGGTGCCGTAATCTCGATGAAAACTCTAGTCAAAATCTTCCCAAATTACGGCACCACTCAGGGATTACGGGTAATTCTGTGGTGTAATTACGGTACTGTAAAATCCATTACGAGGGTGCCGTAATTTGCTCTGAAGCTCTGATTCTTCTGAAATTTGACGTGTAATCTCCTCTTGATGTTGTGAATTGAATTATGCATTTGGTTTGCTCGAGATCGACTGAAAAACATGCCTTTTTGCCTGAAAATAATCAAAAATAGAAAAGAGTGTGGATTCCGCAAATATTGTTAAAAAAGGAATAAAAATAAGCAAAGTGTATGAATATGACACAAAAATACCAATGAAATGGCACAAAATTTACTATAAATTTCGGTGTCATCAAACACATAAGGCTCAAACTTTGCTTCTTCTCAAGCAAAAACCAAAAATTGATCATAGGCATAGACTTTCTCATGTAGAATAAATTTCTAAAATACAATCACCAATGAAAAATCTCACCAATTGCTTCATAAAATTTCAAATAAACACATCACTCTTTGAATTCAATTCTCGAGATCTACAACTTAATCAAATAAAATTTTGCAACGTGTACAAAAAGTAGAATATCAATCTCAAGATTTCATCCAATTTCAATTCATAACTATTAACTTTTGTTTACAGGAATATGCTTTCCAAGATCTTTTTCCACTAATAATTTTTTTTTTCTCTTTTTTTGTTCTATTTTTGTATTGTCCACATTCTCTAATTCGATTACCACCTTTTTTCTGGTGACGAAGTTAGAGTACACTGATCACATAATCAATGTAATAGAACTCATATCTTTTTACTATGAAGTTTTTTACCAAAGATAGCGGAGTTAATGTGGATCGATCCCTCTCATGACATTGCACCCATATAGACACATGATTTTTCTTTTTCTCTTTTCTCTCTTTCCCTTTTTTTTAATACTTCAACCTATGTCCTTCAGTACCGCTGTCAATTTTACATAGTGCCAAGTAGGGGAGTCCTCACTTTATTTGGATAAAGGAATCTTTCTTCCCAACAAATAGCAAATAGCATGAATATCAACTAAATTGATCAATCAACATCAATTCAAAAATCATACTCATATGCTAGTTTTATTCAAAGAAATAGCCTCACTTTTAAAGCAAATTCATCAAATAATACATCTACCCAAAATCTCATTCATCAATCAATGAAAAATTTCAAAAGCAGATATGTATTAGAGAAAAAAATTCAACATAATAGGTCTTGTCCTAATCTCATGCATGAATTCATTTATCATCAAGAAAGTTCTACACTTCGATAAAAATTTTCAAACATCAATAATGTCAAAATTAAAAAGGTGTGAAACATCAAACTCATACAGTCAAAAGACGAAAAGTGATAGATCCGTATAATCACATAAGGCTCAAACAATGCAATGGATGTAAAGTGATGGATCTAAGAGAAGAAAAGTGTAGATAATCATATCAAATCAAATAATCACAAGAAAATGTAATCAATACTCACAAAACTATATGGCAAGCTCTGATCGAAAATATATAAGGCTCAGACCAAAAATAGCGTCGGGGTAGATGCTACAAAGTCCAAAGGTGTGCCTTTTTAAAATTTGACCTGCACAATTTGAGATACATAAGGCTCAGTCTAAAAATAGTTTCTAACAACAATAATGATAAAAATAATTTTCTCAAAGAAGAATCAGGGATATCATCGATGGTCCAAAAGCGTGCTCATGGAAAAAGCTGATGCTAGCGAGTAGTAGAGATGGAACAGAGGCTAGCTGAAAAGCTCCTAGCAATGATAGTGATGCCGACAGTAGAGTGAGTAATCTCTAGTGGCCTGCTAGAGTGTACAGTGCTGGAGGTGAGATCGTCGGTTGGTGGGTGCAAGAGATAATGCTGCATAGAAAATCAATCACTAATGAAGACTCTGCTGCATAAATAAAATCAATAGAATAAAAGGCAGCAAAAGAAGCAAGAAGCCGCTGGTGATGCTCCGCAAGAGGTGGAGGATGATTGCTCTTGAAGATTTCTGAATCTGGAGTCAAAAGAAGCAATAACAAGTAGAAAGCAAACCAAGTAGTTTTTGAATTTTTTATGAAAAGTAGCCATACCATAGAATAAAATTTAATGATCCAAATAGGAAATGGACAGAACCAAGTTGTAGAATAAGATATGTTATTTTCAGACGTATGAAAATTAAAGGATCAAAATCTGTCAGGAATTTAGGGTATCAACAGAAAGAAGGCTACTCAGATTACAAAACTGCAAAAACTGCACAAAAGTTAATTAGATTCAAAAAGTTGCCATGTGTCCTAAAATGATCAGAGAATAAAATCATGAAAATATTTAATCCACAAGATAGAATGACACATGTTCTTCATATTCCATGTGAAAAATCAGGTTTTCAAGTCATCGAAAAATCTTAAAAAGTGGCAGCAAAAGTGCTAATTAGATTAGTCAGAAAGAACTGCTATAGAAATTAATCAGAATCGAAAAGATGCTATGTGTTTTAGATTAATCCATGGACTTTAAAATTCAACAAAAATATCCAGATGATAGACAAAGATGAGTACTTCGTGATGGTGCCAAAGATCAAAATTTTTCCTAACCTAGTTTCTTAAAATTGCTACGAGAAAACACCTAATCAGATAAGCATAATGCAGCTTTAGAATTATGGGCGTAATATCCTTTATGGCAGTGCCGTAATGTACAAAAAATATCGGATCAGAAATATCCAAAAAATATGGTACCATAAAAACCAATACGGTACTGCCGTGAAACTCTAAAAACTCTCGGGAAAGAAAACTGTAGAATTACGGCACCGTAAAGAGGATTACAGCAGTGCCGTATTTTGCGCAAAATTTTATTTTCCCTGCAAAAAGAAAAGAAAAATTAATTTCAAAAATAAAATAAAATAAAAGAAACTAGGCTAAGTGAAAGTGCTTGGGTTGTCTCCCAAGAAGCGCTAATTTTAGGTCCATAGCTTGACCAAAGATCAAAAATCAAGGTAAAGCAGGTAAATCAGTACCAAAGTAAAGAGCAAACAATTTTCTGCATTTCATTTGTCCAAAAATTTTAGCCACTAATCCAAAAATCCAGAATTGCATATAAATCACAATCAAAGTGGCTTTCTCAAATTTGCAGAAATCAAAATATTCAATTTCAATCAAAGGGCATTCAGATCTTCCTATGTTTGTCAGTGAGCAAAATCATAAGTCCTTTCTTTAAATTTATATCTTCAATTGCAATAGGACTTTGATCAAAAGATGCAAGTGTTGGATCATCAAAATATTCTTTATGTCTCAAATTTGTTTCCTCAATAAAACTCGATTTTTCAAATAGATTAGAAGAGTGATCAATAGATATGGGCAAAGCACTATCATGGTGAGATTCATCAATTTTTGCAACATTCAAATCTTTTTCAAGTTCATCATGCCCACAATCAAATAATTCATCAATTTCAAATTTTTTAACAAAAGTAGAATAAGATTTTTCTAAATTAGTCCCCTCATATGTTTCATCAGAATTAACCACAAACGATATATTATCAAAAGAATCAATTTCATCAAAAGAGGGTTTTTCAATTTTAATTTCCTCAAACTTTTCCACAATAAAATTATTAAAGGAATCAATTTCACAATTATCAAAATCAGAGTGAGATGCATTAATGTTCACATAAGGCTCAATCTCAAAACAATCATGATCAGAGGGGGATTTTTCTAAATTCAGTTCTTCAGTTTCAAACTCAAATAAACATGCTTGTTGTGCTAACTGGGTTTCTAGCATTTCATTATGTGCAATTATGTCATCCAACTTAGAATTGATTTGTTTGAGGGTCTCATTCAAGTCATCACTCTATTTTGCTTGGGTACTCATGAACTTTTCAAACATTATCTCTAAGCTAGATTCTCCAGTATCCTCAAAGTATGGTTCAGAAACATGATTTGAACAATTATCATAAAAAGAAGTTTGGTTTTCCCAACTAGAATACAATTGATCAGATTCGTTCCATGATAAATTGGGATTTAAAAATGGGCAATCAGAGGTATAATGATCAAAATATCCACAAATATCACATCTAATAGAAGAAGAAGATTTCTTAACAGAGTGCATAAAAGAATTAAACATATCCTCGAGTGTGCTCATTGAATTATTTTTCATACTTACCTTGTGACATGTATACCTCACCTCTTTGAGTTGCCCGTGAGTTATAATTAAAAGATATATCTTCAAATCTATCAAGAACAGAAAGATTATCCAACACCAATATTTTTTTTCAGAATATATAACAAAAATAGAAAATCTAAAACACAAGTAAATTCACAAATTTCAGAAATTCTTAGTTCTGTCACAACTGTGAAAATCCAAAACCTGCAAAAAGAAAAAAATGAAGTTAAATCTAAAACAAATAAAACTTAGTCTAGCAATACTAACAACTATTTTCATATTAACGAAACTAAGGTCCCTGGCAATGGCGCCAAAAACTTGTTGTGATCCGAAAGGACATACTTATAAATACAAGTAGGTAGACTTATTTAAGGTGTCGCGGCCAAAACCTAAGTGTTGGCGCACAGGGCTATTGTCACTCCCTGACACGGCTACAAAAACTTGTTGTCCCTAAACTTGTAGTGTCTGCAAGTGCACAGATACTCGAAGTAATAAAGAAAAATATGGATCCCACAGAGACCTTATTGTTAAGTACCAAATAGTTGTGTTTTTACTAGCTAAGTAACCGAATAATAGCAAAGCAATGATGGAAAACACACGAAATCAGATAATCAGAGAGAAACATTGGGACTAGGGTTTCATCCTCCTTAATTCTAATGACTAGATTTAAATAAAAGGTCGTCAGACTAATTTTATCATGATAAAGACTTAATTTACTTCATAAAGGGATCATCTCACTTTCGTGCAGACAATCATGGAGGGATCAATGCTCGCTTTCGCGCAAGATCTATCCCAACGCTAAAGATAAGTAAGTCATCAATCATAGAACTTGAGATCACTTTCGTGCATCCGAATTCTAAGTTGATTGTCTCGAGTATAATCTTAAGGATCACTTTCGTGCATCCAAGACTCAACACAAGTTCTACTTATCATTTTTCGATGACTCGAACCTCACTTTCGTGCAAAGATCATATCAAGTCAATACAATAACTCGACCCTAAATTCATGTTATTATCATGACAATTAAATCACTAAAATCAAATAATAAGAACTAGCCTAAGAGAGTTCCTAACATGCAATTATAGGGTTCCAAGTTCTCAAGCAAATCACCTTTCGGTCCTTATTGTGAGAACTCTAAAACATGAATACTAACATCAATCTATGGAGAATCAAATTACAATCAATCACATTTGTAGAATTATCATTACAAAGATTATTCTAACGAAAGAAAAGATTATCTAATCATTAAAAATCAAAGGGGATTACACCCCATGTCCCAAAGATGTTTAAGCTTGCATCGAAGAAGAAATACAACAAGCCATTGTTTAGAATGATAAGAAAATGAAAAGAAGGGTGAAATAACATTACAACACGGCTGTAATAGAAATTACAGCCGTAATTATGCGAGTGAACAGTGCTGGCGCAGCTCTTTCGTTGATTTCTCCTCCAATCGAACTCCTCTTGCTCTAAAACTTTTGGGCTATTGTCTCCTCCTCTAAACAAAGCTTATGTGTGAAAATCATGGCCTGAGGTGTCCTCTACGCCTCTCGGCGTGAGGGTAAACCCTAAGCGCCTCCCTCTTGATTGCTCCCCTGATACTGGATAAAAATTCTTCCTTTCCACTTTGTGTGTCTTCTCCTATTAAAGACGAGTCCGCAGCATTATTCGGATCTCAATTTGGAGGTCTGGATCAAAAGATATGGTCTACGCAATATTCGGACCCGAAAAAATCCCGTTTTTGAATGGAAATTATGGTGCCGTAATGAATATTACGGCAGTGCCGTAATTTTGGCTCTGTAAAGTATTTGTCAAGTGGAAAATCATCTAGCATTATGACACCATAAAGATTGTTACGGCAGTGCCGTAATCTCCTTGAAAACTCTGGTCAAAATCTTCCCAAATTACGGCACCTCTCAGGGATTACGGGTAATTCTGTGGTGTAATTACGGCACCTTAAAATCCATTACGGGGGTGCCATAATTTGCTCTGAAGCTCTAATTCTTCTAAAATTTGATGTGTGATCTCCTCTTGATGTTATGAATTCAATTATGCATCTGGTTTGCTCGAAATCGACTAAAAAACATGCCTTTTTGCCTGAAAATCATCAAAAATAGAAAAGAGTGTGGATTCCGCAAATATTTATAAAGAAGGCATAAAAATAAGCAAAGTATATGAATATGACACAAAAATACCAATGAAATGGCATAGAATTTACTATAAATTTCGGTGTCATCACTGTCTAAAGCAGATAGATCAAATAACCCAAGTAAACAGAAAAGAATAGAAAGATAGAACATAAATAAAACCTAGTCTAGCAATACTCTCAATATCTTCAATATTGACAAAAACCAAGGTCCCCGGCAATGGCGCCAAAAACTTGTTGTGTCCGCAAGTGCATGAAAACTCAAAGTAATAAAAAGATATCAAACCCACAGAGACCTCATTCGTCAAGTACCGAATAATCGATTTCTTACTATCTAGGCAGTCAAAATTATGTAAGTGAATTCTCGGAAGCTAACGAAAATATCAGAGAGAGAAATTGGGACTAGGGTTTCATCCACTTTGATTTTTATGACTATATATGAATAGAAATTCGTCAATTTAATTTTATCATGATAAAGATATCATTTACTTAAAAAAAAATCATCTCACTTTCGTGCAGACAATCTAGTAAGGACCGATCCTCGCTCTTGAGCAAGATCTAAGCCAAGCTGAAATAAGTAAATCATCCATCAAAAATCTCAAGGATCACTTTCGTGCATCCGAGTCTCAACACAAGTTCTACTTAAGGTTCTTCAATGTTCCGATCTTTACTTTCGCACAAGATCTTTATGTTTGATAAATTGGCTCAATCCTAGATTCATATTACTAAACATGGCAATTATTCTTTTAAAATCAAGAAACAAGAACTAACCTAATTTCTTACAGTAAGTTCCTAATATTCAATTCTAGGATTTCAAGTTCTCAAGCAAGTCATCATTCGGTCCTTGTTGCAAAAACTCTACAACATGATTAATAAAATGTATCTATGGAGAATCAAAAAACAATTATCACAAAAGTAGAATTATCATGCTAAAATTATATGTGATGAAGTAATGAAAAGTTTATCTAGTCATTAAGAAATCAAAGGGAATTACTCCTCCATGTCCCACAAAAGGTTTAAACTAGCATGGAGAAAAGATTACAATAAACCATAGTTTCTAACGATCAGAAATCAAAAAGAAAGGGAAGAACGAATAACCACACGGTTGTAATGAAAATACAGCCGTAATAATCATATGCATAGTGCTGGCGCTGGGTTCTTCGTCAATTTCTCCTCCGATCGAGATCCTTTCACGTTGAAACTTCTGGGGTATGTTCTCTTGCTCCAGGCGAAGCTTCCCTTCAAATTTCACTGTCAGAGATGCATTGTACACTTCCCGGCAATGAACCCTAAGGCGAAGGCGTGAAACTCATTTCTCCTTTATCAGTGGATGAAAATTAGGGCTTTTGGTCTCTCCCCCTCGTCTCGTCCATAGGTCCTTTTTTGCTTCTTATAGTTTTGAATTTCATTGCCCTGATCGTCCGCAATCGATCCCGCAAAAATCAGACTCAAATTTGACCGTGAAAATCACGCCTCCTCTCGGGTGGAAATCTGTCTGGAATTACGGTACCGTGAAATCCCTTATGGCAGTGCCGTATTTTCCACAAATCTCTCAGGTGGAAAATCAACCGAAATTACGGGTCGTAGAAAGTCTTACGATAATGCTGTATTTTCATACAAAGTTTTTACTTGAAAAGCGCCCCAAATTATGGCCCGTAAAAATTTTTACTGTAGTGCCGTAATTTCCAAAAATCTTTCTAGATGAAAAATTCCCAAATTATGGCAGTGCTCTGAGATTACGGTACCATCAAAATACGGTACCGTAATACAGATTACGGCACTACCGTAATTTGGTTTGAAGCTCCAATCTTCATGAAATTTGACATGTTATCTTTTCTTGATGGTGGGAATTCATTCATGCATCTGGATTGCTTGAAAGCGGCTGAAAATCGTGCCTTTTTGCCTAAAAATCATCAAAAACCAAAAAGAGTGTAGATTCCACAGTAATTGAGAAAAAGGGCATAAAAATAAGCCAAAGTTCATGAATTTGACACAAAAGGATATATGAAATGACATGAAATTTACTATAAATTTAAGTGTCATCAAGTCTGAACTCTACTTTCTTTGGGGGATGCTTAATGGAGCGGTGGTAGATGTTGCATTCTTTCTAATGAAGCACATGGATAAAGTGGCTAGGGCAAAAAAGGGAGCAGTTGTAATAGGAAGGCTAATTACACCTATAGCCTTACACCTGAATGTTGAACCCTATCAGATAGAAGTGGCAAGGGGGAATGCAAGGCATGATCTTGAGTTTTGCATGGCAATGAAAATGATAGTTATAGAAGGGGATGCCTTTTGTTTAGTCCTTCAACCAAATGCCCCTACTCTACCATTACCCCATGTAGAGAAGAACACTGTGAAAGAAAGAGTGAATTGGAAGCTTTCACCGAGCACCGCTGAGGTAGCTTTTACACCACCGTTGAGTGCAGTTCCACCACCACCCACTTGGGGTGGAAGAGATGATACCTATGGTATGGAGTCGCCATCTCGCCGGCCTGCTGATTCTACTCCACCAGCTGCTGATTCTTCCCACAGACCTACTGGAGGATGGTCTAGTGCCTTCGACCTAGGATTCTAGGCACTCTCCGCTGAGATATATCGTCCGAGACATCGTATGGAGAGGATGATGCACACCGTAGGGCAGATGAAGGACTCGATGCATCACCTTCATTACGATGTGGAACATCTCAGCAACTATGTGGAAGAGATGGAAATTTTCTTATATGATCATTTTGGATTCCAGCACTCTAGGAGAGGTGGAGACCATAGTGGGCACTAGAGAGAGCAGCCCTTTGATCCTATGGATGCAGCAGAGAAGCACACCGAGGAGATTAGATCGGATGATGAATAGAGATTTGTGAGCATCCCTTTCCTTATTTCTTTGCATTCTATTTTCTTTATCTCACTGATATTTCATGTGTTCATAGGAAGGATAACTCTATAAACTTGTGTGTCCACCATTGCACTTCGCTCTGTTTTGATGACTATTTCGATGTGGTTGTATGATGATGATATTGATTTTTATTCATTCAATTTTTGATATTGATGGTTATTTCGATATGGTTGTATGATGATATTTTGATATTTTGAGCATCCCATGAAGGTGCATAATTGAATGCTTGATACTTGGTGATATTGTGATATTTTGATGATTGATGAGATTGATTTGTGGCCTAGTCTGTATTTTTGAAGAATTTATTGTTGATGACATGTTTAATTCAATTGATGGTGAATGAACTCATGCTTGTGATTAGGACTAGATCTATCATGTCAAATTTATTTCTTTAATATATATCTACTTTTGAAATTTTTTATTGATTAATGAATGAAATTTTAGGTGGATATATTGTTTGAAAAAAATTTGATTAGAAAGTGAAACTACTTGTTAAATAAAATTAGCATATGAGTGTAATTTTGAATTGATGTCAATTGATTAGTCTAGTTGATGTTTAGTCTATTTGCTATTTGTTGGGAAGAAAGAATCCAAAATCCAAAGATAGTGAGTGACTCCCCTACTTGGCACTGTGTAAAATTGACAGTGGTACCGAAGATATGGGTTGAAGTCTGAAAAGAAAAAAAAATTAGAGAAAAGAAAAAGAAAAAGACTCCTCTAATTGGCACTATGTAAAATTGACAGTGGTACTGATGACACCAAAATATATAGTAATTTTTATGCCATTTCATGGGTATTTTTATGTGATATTTATGCTCTTTTGCTTGTATTTAAGCTTTATTTGTCAAATATTGTGGAATGTACACCTTTCCTCATTTTTAATGATTTAAAAAAAAAGTGCCATATTTTGATGGATTTTGAAAGATTTTAGCACACCAATGGATTCCAGACATCGAGACGAAGCCGCCCATCAATTTTCATGCAAATCAGAGCAAGTTTAAAAAATACACCGCAGGTGTAATTTATATTATGGCCTGTAATTTTCTGCCTAAATTACACCCCTGCCGTAATGAAAATTACGGTACCGTATTTTCTGCCCAGAAATTATGGCAGTACTGTAATATTTTTTATGGTACCATATTTTTGACCCAGAATTCACATAAAACGTTGCAAAAATTACGACAGTGCCGTAATGAAAAACACAGCCGTACTTCTATTCCTAGCACGCGATTTTTCCGAAGTTTTTGAAGCCCAAATCTTGCGCAGATGATTTCTCGAGCTATAGACCACCAAATTGAGATATGAAAGAAGCTATGAACTCGTCTCAATGAGGAGTAGATAAAGGGAGCAAAAGCCCTAATTTTAATGGTCTGTTGAAGGAGAAATTGAGAGAGGCGTCCCTAGGGTTTGGCCTCATGCCGAGAGGCATGGAGGCCATCTCAGGATGAGATTTTCACAAGGAAGCTTCACCTGGAGGAAGAGACGACACCCGAGAAGTTTCAGAGTGAACAGAGATCAATCGGAGGAGAAATCGTGGGTGCCAGCACTGTTCACGAGCAGAATTACGGCTGTAATTTCCATTACAGCGGTGCTGTAAAGTTGTTTTCCCCTTCCTTTCAATTTCTGATCAATCTAAACTATGATTTATTGTATTTCTTCTTCCATGCTAGCTTAGATATCTTTTGGGTCATGGGGGTGAAATCTCATTGATTTTTTATGACTAGATAACTTTTATTTCATTAGTATAATTTTGTTATGATGATTCTACTTATGTGATGATTGCCTATAACTCTCTGTAGTGTTCTTATTATCATGCATGTTTTTAGAGTTTTCGCAATATGGACTGAAAGGTGAATTTGCTTGAGAACTTGGAACCCTAAAATTGAATATTAGGAACTCACCGTAAGAAGTTAGGTTAGTTCTTATTTCTTGATTTTAGAAGAATAATTGCCATGTTTAATAATTTGAATCTAGGATTGAGTTATTTTGTTAAATGTGAAGATCTTGTGCGAAAGTGAGGATCGGAACGTTGGAGAACCATAAATAGAACCTATGTTGAGACTCGGATGCACGAAAGTGATCCTTGAAGAGTCCCCTTCAAGGGGGAGCGCAAGCGGATAAAACCCCTTTCAAGAGGGGGGCCGAAACCCTAAATAAAGGGGGCGCATGCATGTTTGCTAGGGTTTCAACA
>JANTFE010013552.1:13958-24133 GCA_027562315.1 Costus pulverulentus | reverse complement strand
CTTACCAAGTTGATGACAATATAACATTCCTTCATCTGGAGTCCATTGGCTATGATTCAAGGACATCTCTTCAAGCAACTTGAAAGCATTGTCAAATGTTCTACTCATAAAGGCTCCCCCTGCGGCAGCATCAATAATTAGACGGGTATTATAAACTAAGCTAGAATAAAATGTCTGAATTAGAAACTCATTTTTGAAGCCATGGTTAGGACACTTCTGTTGTAGATCATTGAATCTCTCCAATGCATAGTCTAGCAATAATTGTTGAAAGTTCGTGATTCGCTTCCTCAATTCGATAGTCTTGCTTGGTGGAAAATATTTCATCAGAAAAGCTTTTGATAATTGTTCCTACGTTGTGAAGGTGTTGGGTCTGCGAGAATGCAACCAAGATCGTGCTTGATCCCTGAGAGAAAAAGGGAATAATATCAGTTTTAGTGCATCATCAAAAACTCCATGAATTTTTATGGTATTGCAATATTCAAGAAAAATATATAAGTGTAAATAAGGATCTTCGATTGATGATCCTCCAAACTGATTTTGCTGAATCATAGTTAAGAGGGCAGGATTAATCTCAAAGTTGGTGGCCTCAATTGCAGGTTTTGCAACGCTAAAGTGTATCCCTTGAGGATTAGGGGTTGCATATTCCCTTAGTGATCTTTGCTCAGCCATTAGAAGTGAATTTCCTGCACATGCTAGAGCAAACTGATCAATTGATGTAAGTAAACAGACAAGAATAAAAAGATAAAACATAAATGAAACCTAGTCTAGCAATAATCTCAACCTCTTTAATATCGACAAAACTAAGGTTCCCGTCAACGGCGCCAAAAACTTGTTGTACCGTAAGGTAACACTACAAGTATGACACGCGTGTACCTTGGACTAATCCTTGGTAACGACGCCAAAAACTTGTTGTGATCCCGCAAGTGCACGGGTACACGAAGTAATAAAGAAAGTATCGAATCCACAGGGACCTACGTTGTCAAGTACTAAATAATTGATTTTTCGCTATCTAGGCAATCAAATGAAAGTTAAGCAAATATCGCAAACACACAAAAGAAAACTGTCAGAGAGAAAGCTGGGACTAGGGTTTCGTTCACTTAACTCTTATGACTAGATATGAATAAGGATTTCGTCAGTTTAATTTTATCATGATGAAGATACGATTTACCTAATAAAAGATTGTTTCACTCTCGTGCAAACAATCACACAGGGATTTATCTTCGCTTTCACGCAAGATTTGTCCCAACGCTGAAGATAAGCAAATTATTAATCTATGAACTCAAGGATCACTTTCGTGCATCCGAATTCTAGGTTGATAATCTCTAGCGGAAACTCAAGGATCACTTTTGTGCATCCAAGCCTCGACACTAGTTTTACTCTTAGATCTCCAACGTTATGATCCTCACTTTCGTGCAAGATCTCCATGTTTGACAAATAGACTCGATCTATAGAATCATGTCATAATCATGGCAATAATTTTACTAGAACAGATCAAGTTGGATCAAAACTAAGGAAGGGTTACAAATTCTCAAGCAATTACCTTTCGGTCTCAAGTGAAAATTCTAAGAACATAATTAATAACATGAATTTAAAGAGAGTCTAAGCACAATTATCACATGAGCAAAATCATCATGTTAAGATTAAAAGCAACAAAATATATAAAAATCAGTTATCTAGTCATTGGAAATTAAGTGAATTACTCCCCCATGTCCCAAGAGTAATTTAAACTAGGATGGTGAAGGAAATACAATATTCCATAATTTCAGAAAATCAAAAATCAACAAAAGGAAGAGTTTTTAGAAAATACGGCACAGCTGTCAAGTATTTCACAGCCGTATTTTGCAAAAGAAGGCGTGAATAGTGGTGGCGATCCTTCTTCCTCTGATTTCTCCTCCAATTTGTCTCCTTTCAATCTGAAACTTCTGGCACGTCATCTCCTTCACCAGGTGATGCTTCAGTAGAAGAATCACGGCAGGAGATCGCCTGGATCATACACAGTGGCAAAACCCTAGGCGGTGGCGTGTACTCCGAATTCTCCCTCGACAGTTAACCAAGTTTGGGGCTTTTGGTGTCTGGCTAATCCTCTCCTCCAAAGCTCCCTTTTTGCTTTTTACGGCTTTGAATGTAAAGCCCTGGATCACCCGCAAGAATCTCCGCAAAGATCGGGTGTGAAGATTGACCTGGGAATCGCATTCAAACACCGAAATATGACAATGTAATATCTTACGGCACTACCGTAAAATCCATCGATCGTTCTGTTCTGAAATTGCTGGAAAATACGGGACCGTAATTTGGTTTACGGCAGTGCCGTAAAATCGGCTGAACTCTTTGGTTAGATTCGTCGGGGAAATACGACCCGTGTAATTCTTTACGGCCGTGCCGTAATTTCAGGGCAACTTTCTGTTCTGAAGATACTTCAAAATATGGCAGTGCCGTAATTTCGGCAAAAGTCTCTGTTCAGAAAGTGCCCCAAAATACGGTCGTGTAAATCCTTATGGCGGTGCTGTATTTTCGCGAAAACCTTCTGTTGGGAAAATCATCAAAATACGGCCGTGATCTCGATAATACGGTAGCCGTGAAAAATACGGTACCGTAAAATCCCTTATGGCACTGCCGTATTTTGGGTTCCTTGCCTCGATTTGTGTGAAATTTCTTGGGTGACTTCTTCTTCATGATGAGAACTCTTCTATGTATTTGATTTTTCTTGGAAACGCCTAAAAATAGTGCATTTTTACCTAAAAATCATGAAAAACCAAAATAGAAGTAGACTTTGCAATAATCGATAAATTTAGTATGCAAACAAGTAAAAGATCTTCAATCTAGCATGAAAAGATATCAAAAAATGATACAAAGTATACTATATATTTTGGTGTCGTCATAGTGACGTGAAATATTACACTACCGTAATATCTAGTTTTAACACGACGCCTAGGTCAATTTCAGCGCCCGATTCTTGCGGAGACGATTGTGAGCGATCCAGGGCTTTAAATTGGATGCCGTAAGAAGCAAAAGGAGAGTTCATCACGAGAGGATTATAGAGAGACCAAAAGCCCCAATTTGTATCCATTGTCGAGGGAGAAATTGTGATTCACGCCGCCGCCTAGGGTTTTGCCGCCGCGACCGATCCAAAGCACCTCCAGCCATGATATTCATATTAAAGTTTCGTATGAAAAAGGAGACCACACACCAGAAGTTTCAGATCAAAAGGAGATCGATTGGAAGAGATATCGAAGAAAGAGGAGGCGTTGACACTGTTCATCGCTTTCAATTGCAAATTTCGGCTATGAAATACTTCACAGCCGTGCTGTATGTTCTAAACTTCTCTTTTCCTTCGATTTTCGATCTTCTAAAACCATGACTTATTATAATTTCTTCACGATGCTAGCTTAAACTATTTTTGGGACATAGGGGAGTAATTCACCCGATTTTTAATGACTAGATGACTACTTCTTCACTATTTCGTTGTGTTTAATCTTAACATGATGATTTTGCTTATATGACAATTGTGCTTAGACTCTCTATAGTTCTATATTACTAATTATGTTCTTAGAATTTTCGCTATTGACTGAAAGGTAATTGCTTGAGAATTTGGAACCCTAGAATTGCATGTTAGGAACCCTTCCTTAGGTTAGATCCTATTTGATCTGTTCTAGTAGAATAATTGCCATGATTATAAAATGAATCTATAGATCGAGTCTATTTGTCAAACGTGGAGATCTTGTGCGAAAGCAAGGATCGGAACTTTGGAGATCCATGAGTAAAACTAGTGTCGAAACTCGGATGCACAAAAGTAATCCTTGAGTTCCACTAGAGATTATCAACCAAGAATTCGGATGCATGTTGTGTCCACAAGTGTACGGATACTTGAAGTAATAAAGAAAGTATCGAATCCACAGGGACCTATGCTGCTGAGTACCGAATAATTGATTTTTCACTATCTAGGCAATCGAAAGAGTGTAAACTAGCAAACGAAGACCAAAGCGGTAAAACAAAATTATCAGAGAGAGAAGCTGGGACTAGGGTTTCGTTCACATTAATTTTTATGACTAGACATGAATAGAGATTTCATCAGTTTAATTTCAACATGACAAAGATGCAATTTACTTGAATAAAAGGATTATCTCACTTTCGTGCAGACAACCATGTAGGGATAAATCTTCGCTCTCACGCAAGAGTTGTCCCAATGCTAATGATAAGTAAATCATCAACTGAGAACTCAAGGATCACTTTCGTGCATCCGAGTTCTAAGTCGATAATCTCTAGTGGAATCTAAAGGATCACTTTCGTGCATCCGAATCTCGATACTAGTTTTACTCAAGGTTCTCTAACGTTCCAATCTTTGCTTTCACACAAGATCTCCACGTGTGAAAGCTTAAACTCAATCCTAGATTTATATTATTATCATGGTAGTTAGCTTACTAGAATCAAACAAACAAGAACTAACCAAAAAGGGGTTCCTATCATGCAATTCTAGGGTTCCAAATTCTCAAGCAATTACTTTTCAGTCAATAGCGAAAATTCTAAAACACAAATAGTAATATAGATCTAAGGAGAGTCTAAGGACAAAACATCACTTGAATAAAATCATCATGCTAAGCTTAAACAAGATGAAATAATAGAAGATAGTTATCTAGTCATTAAAACTCAAGTGAATTACTCCCCCATGTCCCAACAGAGGTTTAAACTATCATAGAGGGAAGATTACAATGATTCATGATGAAGAAAATCAAAATAGAGGAGGAGTAACAATTACGGAATGGGCGTAAAGATGTTTACGGCCGTAATCTGGGTGAACAACGGCGGCGCTCGATTTTCTGGTGATTTCTCCTCTGTCTGATCTCTGATCACGTTGAAACTTCAGGGGTGTCTTCTTCTCCTCTATGCATAGCTTGCACTCAAATTTCACAGCCAGAGATGCTCGGAATTGGTCGCGGCGGCGGAACCCTAGGCGGCGGCATGAACTCTGATTTCTCTCTGGCCGGTGGATCAAAATTGGGGCTTTTGGGGTGCTTGGCTTTGTCTCATCGATGGCTCCCTTTCTCCTTCTTATAGCTTCCCTTTTAAAAGCCTGGATCATTTGAAATCATCTACGTAAAAATTGGACTTCTCAGTTGATCGGAAAAGTCGCGAGCAGTGATGAAATTACGGCCGTAATGATCCTTACGGTAGGGCCTAAATCTTGACAGCAAGCTCTCGCGTGAAATTCTTTGGGGATTACGGTACCGTATTGTTCTTTACGGTAGTGCTATAATCTGAACAATCTCTCGGGTGGAAAATCGACTAGAATTACGGTGCCGTAGAGAGGATTACGGTAGTGCCATAAGCGTCTCAAAGTCTCTGTCCAAAAATGCCTATTAATTACGGCACCATAAAGATATTTATGGCTATGCCATAACGTTCATCGATTCTCTGCCCGATTAAAGCTCCAAATTATGGTACCATAAAGCATTTGTTGGGGGTGCCGTAATTTCCTCTGAAGCTCCAAATCTTCTGAAATTTGACGTGTGATCTTCTTTTGATGTTGTGAGTTCGATTATGCACTTGGATTGCTCGAAATCGACTAAAAAATACGCCTTTTTGCCTAAAAATCATCAAAAATAGAAAAGAGTGTAGATTCCGCAGATATTGATAAAATATGGCGTAAAAACAAACAAAGTCTATGAATATGAGACATAAATATCAATAAAATGGCATAGAAATCACGATGAATTTCAGTGTCATCAAACACATAAGACTCAAACTTTGCTAGTCCTCAAGCAAAAACCAAGAAAATTCAAAAATTGATCATAGGCATAGACTTTCTCATGGAAAATAAATTTCTAACATACAATCACTAATGAAAATTCTTCATTAATTGCATTATAAAATTTTAAAACAGATATATCATCTTCTAAATCTAATTCTCAAGATTCGGTACTTAGATTTTCAATGTCTTTATGCATGTGATGCATAGAATCAGTCATCTGGCTTACGGAGCCTCTTATGTCACTCATTGTGTTCATCACTCTCTCCATCCTCTGCTCCTGTCGATACATCTGAGTGGAGAGATATCTAAATCCGGGATCGAAGGCACTGGAGAATCTGCTGCTTGAGTCTGGTTGTGTGGAAGAATTTGTAGCTCCAGATGGTTGCTCCATGCCTATCCCAAAAGCATCATCACTACTACCCCAGGGTGGCGGTGGTATGGTACTAAGTGGGGGTGGCATAGCAATGTTAGCATCTTCTGGAACCAACCTCTAGTTCTCCTGGTTTCTAACTATGGTTTTCTCAGTGTATAGAAGTGGTAACTTATGTCCTCTTGGTCCAAGAATCAGTGAAAAACCATCTCCTTCTCTTATCACCATTTTCATTGCAATACAAGACTCTAAGTCAAGTCTTGGACTCCCTCTTGCAATCTCTGTCCCATAGGGTTCAACTCTCAAGTACAGGGCTATAGGTGTATTGAAACCACCTATTACAATAGCTCATTTCTTTGCCCTAGAAACTTTTTCCAAGTGTTTCATGAAAAAGAAGGCTGCATCTAAGGGATATTCAAATAGCATACTCCATAAAAAGAACAACTCAGCTTGCCTCACCATCCCATCACTGTCACCTCTACCAAAGACAGTGTGGGCCAAAACTCTGTGAACATACTAGATGCAAGGATTGGAAATCTTTGAAGCTCTAGAAGTAAGTGCTGAAAAGTGGCTCACTTCAGTGATTTTGTTCCAAAACACATCCTCAGCATACCCCACTGAAACTGATGTGCGGCCTCCTGTACCAAATTGGAAGATGGTTTTCAAGTCTTGCATGGACAGCTGCTTCTCTACATTAGCTATGCGGAAGGTGATATAACCATTTGCATGTCTTTCACTATACTCATACAGTTGTGTATCAAAACTACTTAGAAATTCAAGCACCAATGGTAGATATGTTTGTGGTGTCATTTGGAAGAATCTTTGGGCTTTGATTTGCTGGAACATCCACATGACAACTTCATGCAAACCCAATGTCTCCAATGTCCTCTTATCAGCATACTTGGTGGCAATTACTCTTCTCTCAACTAGCTGATTATATCTTGCAGCTTGTATCTCATTTCTAAACAAAATTCCATGTGGGTTGGGTGGAAAGGAATGTTCAGCTGGTGCCTTTCCTTTTCTCTTGGTTACAAGTCCTTTGGTTCTTGGTGGCATTGTTACAATCACAAGCTGCAACTAAGATTCAACATAGATATAGCAAGTATATGGCAAAAAATAAGGATAACACTTCCAATTGTCATCAGCAACATTAATCAAGTAAAATGTTAACTCAAAATCATGCTTGGACTCAAAAACCAATGAAAAATCGAAAAGGGCGACGGTGAACAATAAAACCTAAACTCGTTCGTCATGTTTCAGCACAGATCTCCCTAGAAATTTGTCCAAATTCCTTGAAACAAGGAAGAATCGAAAGCCTACCCTATCACGAGAAGATAGAAACAAAAAGCCCCAAAATTGGTTGAGAAACGAAAGCACATGAGTGAAAGGGGCGAAAGTTAGGTTAAAACTCACCAAAATAGTGAAATCAGATGAAAGGTTACCAAATGGGCGGTGATAACCGGACGGAAAGGGTTGCCTGAGTCTTCCGAAGGTAGGGGAAGGTCGAAACTCCCAGATTGGTGCACGAGCGAGTGAGAAGACACGAAAACGGCAGCGGAAGAAATGGTGTTACGGCACCTTTATCGTGTTAGCCAGATACATTTACGGCTGTAAAGAATGTTACGGTAGTGTCGTAATGGTAAAAACTTTCGGGTTGTAAAGCTGCAGCGGTTACGGTACCGTAAAGAATGTTACGGCGGTACCGTAAAATTGATCAGAAATTTTTTTTTTTTTTTTTATTATTATTATTAGAAAGATTCAAAATTCAAAAAAAATTCAAAAATCAAAAAATAAAAATTCAAAAATTTGGCACCGTAAACATGTTTACAGTACTGCCATAAAACAAAAAAACTCCCAGGAAGATTTTGTCACAAAATACGGTACCGTAAAGGCATTTACGGCGGTACCGTAACGGGTTAAAACTCTCAGCTTAAAATTGACTGGGATTACGGTACCTTAAAGAATGTTACAGTAGTGCCGTAATTTTGCGCCAATTCTTGATTCCTACAAACAAAATTTGCAAAAATTAGTCGTAAAAGAAAATTAAAATAAAGTAAATGAAAGAGAGCATAAATAAAGTTAGAAAGCTTGGGTTGCCTCCCAAGAAGCGCTAATTTAAATGTCATTAACTTGACCCTTTAACACTCGGGTGTGATCGTGAATTCCTCTATTGCCGTTCTGATTTTTCTTTTGTTTGGGCATCACATTGAGCCACATAAGGCTCATCCTTGAAAAACTCTCCAATTTTATTCCAAATCTTTTTTCCTTTGTCAATTAATCTAGATCTTCTTCTCCTTTTTCTCCTTCTTCTAGAATTTTTGTTCTTCTTCTCCTACATCCCTTTATCAACATCCTCAGAAGAATTGTTAATTTCAGAATTTGAGGGTTCATCAAATAAGCTTGAAACATCATAAGTGTCATCATTAAATATTTCAACACTACAACAAGATCCTGAGTATGAAAGTTTGTTCAATGAATCATTAAGATTAAATTCAATCTTGTTGTCACAAATATCAAAAGTAATCTTTCCCTCTTTCACATCTATGTTTGCCTTAGCAGAGGCCAATAGTGGTCTCCCAAGAATTATAGGATTTCTAGAATTTTCTGTTGGGAAACCCCGGGGACATTTTATAATTTTCACAGAGAATGCAATACATGCGCAGCGGAAGAATATCCCCGAAACAGGCCAATCCCAAAAACCCAGTGAAGATCTCTTGCGAGGGGGTCGACACGATGTGATAGTAAGTACCTTTAAGCAATTAGAAGCCGATGTCGAGGAAGGCGCCCAAGTGTTCGCCCTCTGCAGTCTCGCACACACGGATTCCTCAAGTTTTCTTCTTCCTCGCCCGGTGCTAGCCTCGGGAAGAAGATCCATGCCTTAGGAGAGTCGTCCAAGCAACTTGCGCCACCACCAAGATGTGATGCGCCAAGGAGATGGAAGAGGAGGAAGATGAAGCATGCTTGCGCCCTTGATGGAAGAAGAAGAGCTCTAAGCTCTCCAAGCCGTCGCCCTCTAATGCTTCATGCCTCCATGGAATTAGCATCATCAAGAGAGGGGGTGGCAAGGGTTTATTTATAGGAGCAAGAGGCGGTTAGGGGAGAATGGCAAGTGTTGACAATTAGGGCATGATTCTAGGAGATTATCCAATCAAGTATATTGATTAAATCTCCACTCCCATATGCGCCTAAGACTTGCCAAAGCAAGCATCAGCCATATGCGCCCATATCATGCCATATGAGGCATTAATCCCATCCATGCGCCTAGACCTAGTCAAGGCATTATGATGGATTGCCTAATGTGGTTTGGGCGCAAGTCCTAATCCAATTAGGACACTAATTATGTTAATAATCAGCCCACAATTATCAAACACAATCCAATCAATTATCTTGTGTGATATAATCAAATCTAATTTGATTTAATCACCTAGGACATACCAAACAAGGCATGGGCGCAAATCCTAGTCCAACTAGGATTCTATATGCGCCTATCCTATTAATTCATCCCCATTATACCCTTCAAGCCTCATAGCCCTTCAATACAACTTATTAGCAAGCCCAACTAATCAATGGGCCAAGCCCAAACTCCATTATGCATATTAACCAAGCTATTGGATCCAATCCAATTTAACCAAAGGTCAAATAAGGCTAACCATGGTTAATTTGATCAATATGCCAAAAACAGAAGTTGGCCCCAATAAGTTTCTTCCATCTCATCAGGCCCATTGGCACTGATGAAATCTCCCAAGTAGATTTGAGTTATCCAATAACTCGATCTAAAGGCTACCCGATCAATATGAAAACTCGAGTATCAAGGTGTGCGACCCTGTAAGTTCCTCTAACGCTGGCAGTGCTGACGAAAGGTCATCACAAGCAGTGAGTGGCACCTAGCAGTGCATCGCTGCTACCCAGGTCATTGGAATGGATATCGACATCGACATCCCCATCATCGCAACTGTTGGGGTATGCCCTTAAGGCTAATGTTTGAGGCCTATAGGGAATGTATTAGTATCATGTAATAAACTGTTATGTTTATAAAGGCATGGTTATTATTCAGTTAGC